>BSBM01000031.1:6322500-6452500 GCA_027924585.1 Larix kaempferi | reverse complement strand
TTAGGTAGAGCTGTGTACAAGTGTTAACCTGATGTATGCGTGAATGAATCTTTAGTTTTGTGCTTGTGTGACTTCCATGTACATTTAATAACACTCAAATCATTCGCAGAATGACTATCATTCAGTAACATATGTAAATTCTTGTTGTATTCATTTGCATCTCGTAATGTGGAGTATTTGAAATTTATACAGAGTATCGAAATATAGAGACCCCAATCTCTAATCGAACTCGTTTTTAGGCTGCAAACTAGTGTTGTCAATTAGATGATACACAAAGAGAGGGAAACGACTATGAAATCCAACGTTTGGAGGGTTTATGATTTCTCATTTCAACCATAGAACGCATAGAGGGGAGAGTATTAATGGTTCAGAGCAGTTTTCATTAGCCACAGCATAGGTCAAAGGACATAGGTTGAACCCGATAGTCATGTGTTCAAACCGACAGCCATATTTTGTCTAGATCGTGCAATGAACCAAGGCGTAGACTCATGTCAAGTGCTCAAGGATTAAACACTTGGCTACGACTATTCATAGTGGGTTGAGTAATGACACGTTGGTGAGAAATCCAGATTTGGCTACGACTCATTTGGCTGCAACACACTTGGATACAACTCATTTGGCTACGACTCATTTGGCTGCGACTCATTTGGATGCGACACATTTGGCTGTGAATCCAATTGGGGGTTTCCAGAACTAGTAAGGCTAGTCCAGTGTGGGCAACAACTAGCACACCATCCTACCACCAATCATCATCATGCTCATCCTCATCATTATCATCGTCATCATTATCATCGTCATCATCTTCATCATCATCATAATCTTCTTCATCATCAACATTTTAACCATCATCATCATCATCATCATCATTGTCATCATCATCACCCTCTTCCTCATCATCATCATAATCATCATCATCATATTCATTATCTTCATCATCTTCATCACCATCTTCAGCATCATCATCATCATCATCATCATCATCATCATCATCATCATCATGACCATCTTCATCATCATCATCATCATTATCATTGTTGTCGTTGTCATCACCACCATAATCATCATCTTCATCATCATCGTCGTCATCATCATCATTATCATCATCAGCATCATCATCTTCATCATCATCATCGTCATCATATTCATCATCGTCATCACCATCTTCATCGTCATCATCATCATCATCATCATCGTCATCATCACCATCGTCACTACGATGATGAAGATGATGATGATGATGGTGATGATGATGATGATGATGATGGTGATGATGATGATGGTGATGATGATGATGATGATGATGACGATGGTGATGACAATGATGAAGATGATGATGATGATGGTGATGATGATGATGATGATGATGATGATGATGATGATGATGATGATGATGAATATGGTGATGACGATGATGATGAGGAGGAGGAGGAGGAAGAGGGTGATGGCGATGATGATGATGACAACGACGACAACGATGACGATGATGATGATGATGATGATGATGATGATGATGATGATGATGATGAAGATGGTGAAGATGGTGAAGATGTTGATGATGATGAAGATGATGACGATGCTAACGATGAGGATGATGATGATGATAAAGATGATGATGATGATGATTATGATGATGATGATGACGAATATGATGATGATGATGATGAACATGGAGATGATGGTGATGACGATGACAATGATGATGGTGAAGATAATGAAGATGATGACAATGATAAGGGTTAGGGGTTAATTTTTATTTGACTAGACACTTTAGAGGTTAGAATTACGTGGTTAGTATTATAGGGGTTAAGGGATATATATCATTATGTGTTAGTATTTAGGAGTCTTAGGAGATATACTAGTTTAGGATTATAGTGGGCCAAGAGTTATGGTGGTTAGTTGTACTAGGGAATAGGGATTACAGTGCCTAGGAAAAATGGTCAAGGGTTTGGAGATTGAGATATAGGGGTCATGGATTTATGGTTACAAGGATGAATATTTATATGTACATGAGGATAGTGAGAGTTAGTGATTTTTTGTAATAGTATATCTCCTAACCCTTGTGGTGAAGGAGAGAAGAGAGGGGAGAGGGACAGAGGAGGGATTGGATAGAGTGGAAGAGAGCTGGGGGGATTGGGTGGATAGGAAGAGAGTGGGGTGGGGTTATAGAGAGTGGGGGGGGGTCCCAACCTTATAGGCAATCTCATCTTATTCAACAAAAACAATGAATGAAAATAGTTTAGAAATTTTATGTCCAGGAATGGAAATTATATTTTATAGAGATAGAAGCAATGTGTGCGCACATAGAAATGCGCAGTGCCTATCCACATGTGCTCATAGGAATGCGTGCACGCCTGTCCACGTGCATGCATTTGCATGCACGTGTGTCTGCATTCAAATTTTTTTTGGGCATCCTTGCAGGTTTGGAATTAGCTTTGGATTGCCAAACCTTGAGGCTCGGTCTGATTTATGGCAGAACACATCAAATGTTGTAACTTCATGTTTTTCATGCTTAATTCCGCATATGCACCACTAATGCACTACAGATGAAATTGCACACACTTGTCGAGTTCTGTGTGCAGATTCAAACTATATATTTTTTGAATATATCTGTTGTTATTTTCTATTTTTAATTCATTTTTAACTGCACTCATGTCAAATTTGTAAAAAACATAGGTCATTTATTTGGCCTATAATTTTTTATTGACTTACCTATTTAGAGAACAGAAAAGAACCCAAACAAGAGTACAAGAATACCTACAAGCTAATTTTATTTATTTATTTTATGTTCATACCATGATATGGTGGACCAACACCTGACCATGTCGTTTTAAGGCTTCAATGACTTTCGTAATTTAAAAAAATATAAAACTAACTTTTAAAATTTTGGAAAAATAGCCCCGTACAATATTCGTTTGTTTCCTATGCCTCTACATATTTTTTCCTCATAAATTGACAATTTACATAACAAACAGGTGGACCAACAAAAACATTTGCATTATGTTTTAGAGAAAAAATAACATACCAATCTTAAAATAATGACATTTTGGGGTGGCTATACCACTTTTCCATAAATAAAAGTTATATATTCCGGAAGGTCATCCGTTTTCTATGTTTCAGCTTTTTACACCTAATCCGAAAAAGTTTTGTAGGTACCTCTAATAATTCATTTTAATGATAATATTTTTGTTTTTCCAGCATGTCATTGCAACTAACGTGTCATAATTGGGTATCATTACCTTGCACCAACCCCCCTTAATTATGTATAATAGGCCCAACGGAATACATTAGGAAATTTATAGTTGAATCCTTGGGATCATTTTTCATTTTTTAGATTACATCTCCATTAATGGAGAGTTTCGTGGGAGCCAGTAAGGCAGATGTCTGGTTGGTCGATGGTTGCTCTTCTTCAATTTTAACGAAGAGATGGGAGAAGTCAGAGGCCGGTATCATTTTTTTTCATTTGCTTACAAGTGATCTAGTCACATTCCATTGGGGGGAAAAGGGCATGTTGCATAAAACCTGTGATTTTTATCCTTACCCTACCTCTTTCTTTGGTGATTTGATTCATAGAATAGGGAAAGTTTAGGAATATAGTCTTTTATCATCTATATGTCAATGAGGACATAAACCCCTTACCGGGACCTTTACACCAAGTAGGGAATTAAATATGCTCTAAACACTAGTGCACCGAGTACAAAAATTGTAGGAAGCCTATTCAGTCATCAAAAGGTGGGAAATTTGTATACATAAGAAATAGGAGTATACAAATGACATATATGCCTAGGGTTATTTAGAGGATGCTTGTCATGATTGGTATATGGACAGTTGTCATTTTTGGGATGACAACTACTTCCAACATATCTTTGATGACTCTACCCTACCATATGAATATCAAGTCATGGAGGGACGAAATGAGTCGATGATACCTGCCAATTTTCGATGTCCTTCTTATATAGTGTAAGCGTTCCTTCCGTAGCCACCCTTTTATAGGGGATATAGAGGATTTTCCCTTGATGGTTCAATTTATTTGGATCCACACATGACCATGGAGGGAATATGGGGCATAATACTCATCCATTCATCGAGCGCAGGAGTTATAAGTTGGGAATCAGCATAAACACTCATACATGGGACTAGGTTTATGAATGAACTTATTGGACTACTTTAGTGTTGCGTTCAACCATTGTACATGGGACCTTAGGGTCCCATACGACTTCAACTTTATGTTTAGCATTCATACATGGGACCTTGATCTATGGTTTTACATCCTCACTACAAGCGTTGAGTGCAACACTTCCTGGAGGGGGATGGAGTGTTGGAATCCTCCATCCAAGGCCACAAAACTAAAACAAGGATCAATAACAAATGGAAAAATCCATTATTATCAAAGAACATTAGTTTGATTAGTGGGCCTAGTGTCAATAGTCGGCTTATTAGTGTCCTTCATTGTCTAAATTGTGGATTTAGCAATCGATCTAAAATGAAGTTAATTTTAGTTTAGGTTATTTTAGTCCATTACAATTTTTTTACGCTAACTTTATAAAATAATAAGTTTACTATGTTTTTAGCCTCCTCCAAGATTTTCAGAACTAAGGCGTTATTGAAGATGCTTATGTGTCTTATGGAACTTATTTGTACCATTGTCAAAATAGATTCATTGGGATCTGATTTAGTGATCAAGATGCGACAGTACTACATTAATTATCCAAGTTCAAATACTAATAGGCATAAACCCCTAGATTATAATTTGGCCAAGTTTGACAAATTTCATTCACTGTAGTAATTCAATAATTAAAACACCACCAAACTAATTGTATGCTTCAATTGTTTCTTTTTTTTGTCTCGTCGCAAGCAAAAAACATCATAAAACGAGGTGGATATCATTTATGTGAAATAAAATTAATTTGTGAAGTTAGTGTTAATTTTTCAGAATTTACTTCAATCTGATCTAGGATCTTAACTGAGAGAACAACATGTACAAAATATCGACAGCATATCAATCATGGACACAATCATGCAGGCACACAAGAGACACAGAGTTTACTTGGGGAAACCCATAAAGGTGAAAAACCTCAATAACTTCCTCAGAGATAGATAGAGCAATGATACAACCCAAGCATAAGAGATAGACATCTTCTAGCAGCAGCTTCTCCTCCTCCACAAGTGCGCCACTCTCCAAAGAGTGTGTGTGAGAATAGAATGATGAAATAGAGTGCCTCCCGCACTCTATTTATACTTGACTTGACTTGCCTAATAACCTTTATTAGGTCGGCCTTAAATTAACCACATAACATAATGCTGACTGGGCCGACACCCAATAGGGTGGTCTAATAACCCTTTGACCCACATGGTCGACCCCCAATAGGGTGTTCTAATAACCCTTCGACCCACATGACTTATACAGGGCCGACCCCAACAAGGTGTTCTAATAACCCATCAAGTATAAGTTACGACACTTACAATATAAATGACAACACTTCCGTATAGAGGAATAATAACATCTCTATAGGAATACAAACACTTCTGTATAGAGGAATAATACCATCTCTATAGGAGTACAATATATATATATGAAATACATAGGTGAAATACATTCTGAAGTTACATATACATCAACACTCCCTCTTAACTAGGAAGGTATTTATCGACACATGTCTTATAGCACAAGTCTTCTTCTCTGGATCATCGTCACTGGATAATCGTCATCGAGTCATCGTCATCGTCACTGCTGCTGCTATCTCAATCAATCTCTGAATCTACTCATCATAGGAAGTTCTACAGAGCCAATTATTTTTCATACTGGATGTAGGCCCACCACCTGCAGGTCTTCATCATCACTGGCCATACTGTGGAATCCTCAGGACGTATTACATGAGTCAACAAAACCTCAAAAGAGCATCCCAGGACTGATTACGAGCACATAGCTCAACCTATCGGATCTCCCAGGACCTTTTACATGCTACTGCACAACCTGTCCATGGCCACAAAGTATCATCCTAATACTCATAATCATACTGATCATCGTCCACAAAGCACAGTCCATATGCACACAACACGGCACTTACACTCACCAGCATGGAAGGAATTTCCTCTGACCATTCGGGAAAGGCTCAGCACTCACATCAATGCACATGGGAGAACACATCTTCCACCATATCATAAAGGTTATGCACTTACATCAACGCACATGGGAGAACACATCTACCACCATGTCAGAAAGGAACTTCACTTACATCAACGCACATGGGAGAACACATCTACCACCATGTCGGAAAGACTCTGCACTTACATCAATGCACATGGGAGAACACATCTACCACCATGTCGGAAAGGCTCTGCACTTACATCAACGCACATGGGAGAACATATCTACCACCATGTCGGAAAGGCTCTGCACTTACATCAACGCACATGGGAGAACACATCTACCACCATGTCGAAAAGGCACTGTGCATCTGTGTCTTCGGAACTCATCACACATTATCCAACTGATTATGTAATGTATCCACCTGATACATATGATCATCCTAATCATCATCATAGCATCATCCTGATGCATATCATCTAGAGTATCGTCCTAATACTCATCACTGCATCATCCTGATGCATATCTGGAGAAACATCCTGAAGCTCATCATCCATGAACATCCTGATCATACAATGCATCTACCTGATGCATACATAGTATCTTTCTGATACATATCATCATACATGATATACCTGATCATACAATGTATCCACCTGATACATATATAGATACATACACATGATCCAACTGATCATATCCAGCATCCAACATGATGCATACATACACAAATGATCCAACTGATCATATCCAACATCCAACATGATTCATACATACATAAATGATTCAACTAATCATATAGAGTAGAAACTAGAACATCATCCAGTGCTTACATCCATAGCCATGTGATGGATCCTCCTTCCACCATGCTTGGAATGGCTTCAACAAATGTCTCCATCACTTCTTACTCAAAGTGTCATCGATCTGAAGGACACCAAGCCTCTCTCTGAAGTACTCAAACTTCACTCTGGCTAGTGGCTTTGTCAGCACATCTGCAATCTACTCATCTGTCACAACATACAGGAGCGTCACTGCTCCTCTCTGCACCATATCCCTGATATAGTGATATTTGATCTCTATGTGTTTCGACCTATCGTGGAACATTGGGTTCTCAAACAACTTCACACAACTCTGGTTGTCACAAAAGATACCAATAGCCTCCAGCAGTAGATCAAATAACTCAGACAGTAGCTTCCGAAGTCATACTGCCTCACAACTAGCCGAACAGGCTGCAACATACTCTGCTTCGGTTGTACTCACTGCTACGCAGGACTGCTTCCTGCTAAACCAAGAGATCACACCTGATCCCATACTGAAGCAACACCCAGAAGTGCTCTTCCTATCTGCAGCACTGCCTGCCCAATCTGAATCAACATAACCCTGTAGGTTAAACTTTTGATTCGCATCATACTTGATCCCATAGTCAACTGTACCCTTTAGGTACCTCAAAATATGCTTTACAGGAACCAGGTGAACACTCCTCGGATCCGTCAGGAACTGGCTCAATGTGTTCACTGCAAAGCAAATATCTGGTCTCGTGTTCGTCAGGTACATCAAGGACCCAATCATTTGCTGATACATAGTGACATGAACCAGCTCAGATGAAGCATCACATAGAAGCTTCAGGTTCAATGCCATAGGTGTGGCCATGTCCTTACAGTCCATCATCCCAAACCTCTTCAGGATCTTTACTTCATACTTCCCTTGTCCAAGGAATATTCCATCTGCACTCTGCCACACCTCCATGCCAAAAAAAAATAGTGCATCATCCCCAAGTTCTTCATCTCGAACTTGGCAGCAAGCTTCTGCTGCATGTCGGCAATCAATCTATCTTCACCTATAATAAACAGGTCATCCACATACAAAAGTAGTATCACTGGATTTCCTTCCTCAACCTTGTAGTAAAGGTTGGAATCTTCTTTACTCTTGGTAAATCCCAAACTGGATAGAAGGCTATCTATCCTACCATACCAAGTTTTGCACATATATGAATCCCTGTCATGTGTCTCAGAACCAAGTGGTTGCTCCACATACACTTCTTCTTCAACTACACCATTCAAGAAAGCTGTCTTGAAATCCATCTAGTGTATCTTCCACTTCATCATTGTAGCTAGAGCAAGTACTGATCTAATGGAAGTGTATCTGGCTACAGGAGCAAAAGTCTCTATGCTACAACCTGCAGCATGCTTGATCTTGTAAATCCTCTTGGAAGTCACTATAGACTCCCCTTCAGGTCTTGGGACTGCATCCCAAACATCTTCATGATTGACTGGTACTCCTCGATCATGGAATTCTTCCAAGATCCTGGGAACTTCAATATCTTCAATATTTTCAATAGATAACTTTGTTGCTAAACAAATGTTGTAGTCCTTCTTTTGTAGGTGATGGTATACGATCTTTCCTACACAACACGTTAAATTGCATGATTAGAAAACATCTCATAGTTTTCAGAACAAATTCTTACACATAAAGAAATATGTCATACAGTCATGCAATTATCTTAGCCAATGCTTCAATACAACATTTATCCATATCCTATAACTTTATAGATGCCTTCCAATCTCTACCAGAACATTGTTAAGAGTGTGCACAACTCCCAACATGTCAGTAAAGAGGTTTCATTCTAGATAAGTAGCAATGGAATGTTGTACAGTTCCATAGGCCACTTACCCATGTATATTAGTAGTATACTATTCATCAATGCAACTATTCTAATATGCAGAATACACAACCTAATTCTAGGAACATCAGTATATACATTATTGAACAGTATTATTTAAACAAAAAAATATGCAAGGAATGATAATTCAAATACTTATCTTTGTTTGTTTGTTGGGTTGACTCCCTCTCAGTCTTTGCTTCTTTTCTGCAACTCCATTCTGATGTGGATTGTGAGAAGTAGTCAACTCCCTTTGAATATCTGCATCCTTGCAGAAACTACTGAAGTGTGATCCTTCTTGATCTTTGCTTCCTTGCAGGAACAACTGGAGTGTGCTCCCTCTTGATCTTTGCTTCCTTGCAGGAACAACTGGAGTGTGCTCCCTCTTGATCTTTGCTTCCTTGTAGGAACAACTGGAGTGTCCTCCCTCTTGATCTTTGCTTCCTGGATTACCTATCCCTGAACTTATATCCATTCTTAATCACTATGCATGATTATTAGTATCATCATCGTGTTATCCTCGAGGTCTCATACATAATCACACATTCATTAGTATAATCTTAATACTATCAAAACACAATAATCTTAATGTTGATGTATATGTAACTTCGGAATGTATTTCATATATATTTATTGTACCCTTATAAGAGATGTTTTATTCCTCTATAACGAAGTGTCGTCATGTGTATTGACAAGTGTCGCAAGTGTGTGTACTTGGCGAAGGGTTATTAGACCACCATGTGTGGGGTCGGCCCTGAAATATATATTATATGGTTGATATACCTAGCTAGACAAGTTGGCCCCATAAGGTCACTGGACAAACAGACTAGTATAAATAGAGATCGGGAGATCTCTATTTGGATCACTCGAAAACTCATACTTCTCTCACTCAGAAAGTGACGCACTAGTGAGGAGGAGGATCATCTACTACTAGGAGACTATCTCAGTGTATTTTGGTTGTACTTTGGTTGAGCCATTGCTCTCTCTATCTCTAAGGAAGTTGTGGGGTTTTTCACCTTAGGGTTTTCCCCACGGAAACTATGTGTCTCTTGTCTCTCTTGCTTTTGATTCTTGTGATGCTTGACATGCTTGATATGATTTTTATGCATTGATATACTATACATGTTATTCTCTTAGTAAAGATCCTTGAGTATTGTGAATTAATGCTCAAAATTTAACATGGTATCAGAGCCAGGTTGAGAAGAAGACATTTTGCAGTGACGAAAACTAGGGTTTCTTGTTTATTGGGTTTCTCTCCACAGATTTTGGAAAAGAAATATAGTAGATTGAATCTAATCATCAAGGAAAATCTATCTATCCAATCAGAATTCAATTCTGAGCATTTTTAGATTTGGCCCTAAAAATTAGGGTTTCCTCAAAAATAGGAATTTCTGGAATCTGAAGACATAGCTGGAAGCTCCTTGCAAAAATCGAAGTTTAGAGCTTTGGATCGATATTTTTGGCTGGGTAGATCTCTGAGAAACTCAAACCCTAATTCAGGGCTCTCCCTAGTGAACCCGGGAGGACAAAAAGGCAAATCTAAAGGGTAAAGCTTTACCGATCTCAAATTCTGAATACACCGGGCTGATCAGCTCATCAAGGCGCATCTTTCTATCCTTTCAGAAAGTTGAAATTCACATTTTGAATTTTTAGGGTTTTTTCAACAAACCCTATTCCGAGACGAGATCCAGTTTTCAGCGATTCAAGTGGTAAGACCTAAATCTTTTCTATTTCCATTTGAAGTACTCCTTAAGATGTCTCACCACACCAAGCTTGAGGATAAGCTTGAAGGGGCTGATAACTTCCGAGCTTGGAAGTATAGGATTGGGTTAATCCTGGAAGAGAATGAGTTGGACTCATATATAAAAGAAGACATCCCTATCCCAGAGGATGAAGAGGCTAAAGTATTGCATAAGAAGAACTTGGTCAAGGCAAAGAGAATCATTGCTGATTCTATCAAAGACCATCTCATACCCCATGTGTCTTCTCTAAAGACACCCAAGGAGATGTTTGACTCATTGACCAAGCTATTTGAAGGGAATAACATAATTCAGAAGATGACTCTGCAGAATCAATTGAAAGGGGTCAAGATGTTGAATGGAGAAACCATTCAATCTTACTTCTCCAAGGTCTCTCAGATCAAGGAACAACTTGAAGCTATGGATGAAGTAGTGGACAATGGTGAATTTGTTATGACCACTCTGAATGGCCTACCTAGGTCATGGGACTTCTTTATTCAATGAATCTGTGCAAGGAAGAAATTGATCTTTTTCAGTAAACTGTGGGAGGAATGCTCTCAAGAAGAAGCTAGGCTTGTAGCTCGTGAAGAAAAGATGGGAGGTGAAGATCAAGCTCTCGCAGCCCACACCAAAAGAAGTATCCCAAGAAGGAGCACTCTCACCACAAGAGATCCTATCACAACCATCAAAAGAATAAGAAGGATATAAGATGTTTCACATGCAATGAGAAGGGTCACTTTGCTTCAGAATGTCCCAAGAACAAAAGGGATAACATCAGCTCCAGCAAGAAGAAGAAGGGAAACAAAAGAAAGTTCCATGCTCATGTTGCCGAAGATGATGAACCTCCAAAGAAGAAGGCTAGGGCAGAAAGTGATGATGACTCATCAAGTGAAGATGTGTATGTTCTAATCTCTGCTCTCATAGGTACTATCTCCCATGGTTGTAATGATTGGTTGATTGACAGTGGGGCTTCCAAACACATGACTGGGTTTAAGGAATCCTTTGTAAACCTACCTGAACATACTATAAAGACAAATATTCATCCATAGTCATGGATCACATAGAGGTATGTATAATTTTTTTTTGCAAAAGTTAACTAATGAGTTATGCAGGTCATTGAAGAGAACAAGAACACATATCTAGACATAACTAGCAAATATGGTGACCAGGTATGTGTTTCTTATATCATAGGATCTATTATATAAGTATGCATGACATGATTGATGATGTTTATTCATGAAGTCATAGGTTTGAATAATCATGGGTATATGCATATTACGTGTCTTACCTTATTTAATGTTATGACTAACCAGAAGAGTCATAGGTTTGAGTAATCACAGGTTTAGACATATTATGACTAACCATAAGAGTCCTATATAAACCTTGAATGCTAATGCTTATTATTTCTATTTGAAATTATCATGACTATACATGCTTGAGATTATTGTGTTTTGATAGTATTGAGAATATACTAATGAATGTATGATTTTGTATGAGATTACAAGGATAACACAATGATGATACTAACAAGCATGTATAGGGATCGAGAATGAATATAAGTTCAACAACAGGTGATCTAGGAAGCAAAGATCAAGAGGGAACACACTCTAGTGGTTTCTGCAAGGATGCAGATATTCAGAGGGAGTTGACCATCTCTCTACATTCCACAACAGAAAGGTGTAGAAGAAGCTACTTTAGATTAGGACTCCAGCAACTCCTGCAAGGAAGCAAAGACTCATAGGGAGTCCACCCAACAAACAAACAAAGATAAGTATTTTAATTATCATTTCTTGCATATTTGTTTGCTTAAATAAAATTGTTCAATGATGTATATGCTCATATTCCTAGACTTAGGATATGTATTGTGCATGTTAGAATGATTGCATAATGAACAGTATACTACTAATATGCATGTGATGGGTAAGTGGCCTATGGAACTGTACAACATTCCATTGCTACTTATCTAGAATCAAACCTCTTTACTGACATGTTGGGAGTAGTGCAAACTCTTAACAATGTTCTGGTAGAGACTGGAAGGCATCTAGAAAGTTATGGAACTTGGATAAATGTTGTATTGAAGCATTGGCTAAGATAATTGCATGACTGTGTGACATATTTCCTTATGTGTAAGAATTTGTTCTGAAAATTTATGAGATGTTTCTAATCATGCAATTTAACTTGTTTTGTAGGAAAGACCGTATCCCTTCACCTACAAAAGAAGGACTACAACATTTGTTCCAGCAACAAAGATATCTATTGAAGATATTGAAGTTCCCAGGATCTGGGATGAAGAAATAAAAGAATGCCATGATCCGTCAATCATGAAGAATGATGTTTGGGATGCAATACCAAGACCTGAAGTGGAGTCTGTAGTGACTTCCAAAAGGATCTACAAGATCAAGCATGTTGTAGATGACAGCATAGAGAAGTATAAAAGTGATGAAATGGAAGATACACCAGATGGATTTCAAGACAACTTTCTTGAATGGTGTAGTTGAAGAAGAAGTATATGTGGAGTAGCCACTTGGTTCTGAGGCACATGACAGGGAGTCATATAAGTACAAAACTTGGTAGGATAGATAGCTTTCTATCCAATTTGGGCTTTACCAAGAGTAAAGCGGGTGCCAACCTTTTCTACAAATTTGAGGAAGGGAATCCTTTGATTCTACTCCTGTATGTGGATGACTTATTTGTAACAGGAGATGACAGATTGATTGCAGATACTAAGAGGAAGCTTGCTACCAAGTTCGATATGAAAGATTTGGGAATGATGCATTATTTCCTAGGTATGGAGGTGTGGCAGAATGCAGGTGGGATCTTCCTTGGTCAAGGGAAGTACACAGTAGATATCCTGAAGAGATTCAGGATGATGGAGTGCAAGGCCATGGCCACACCTATGGCATCGAACCTGAAGCTTTTGTGTGATGCTTCATCTGATCCGGTTGATGTCACTGTGTATCGTCAGATGATTGGGTCCTTGATGTACCTGGCGAACAAGAGACCAGATATTGGCTTTGCGGTGAACACATTGAGCCAGTTCCTAACGGATCCGAGGAGTGTTCACCTGGTTGCTGTAAAGCATGTTCTGAGGTACCTGAAGGGTACAGTGGATTATGGGCTCAAGTATGAAGTGAATCAAAAGTTTAACCTACAGGGTTATGTTGATCAGATTGGGCTGGCAGTGTTGCAGATAGGAAGAGCACATCTGGGTGCTACTTCAGTATGGGATCAGGTGTGATCTCTTGGTTTAGCAGGAAGTAGTCCTGCATAGCACTGAGTACAGCTGAGGCAGAGTATGTTGCAGCCTGTTCAGCTAGTTGTGAGGCAGTATGGCTTCGGAAGCTACTGTCTGAGTTATTTGATCTTCCATTGGATGCTACTGGTATCTTTTGTGATAACCAAAGTTGTGTGAAGCTGTCCGAGAACCCAGTGTTTCATGACAGGTCGAAACACATAGAGATCAAATATCACTATATCAGGGATATGGTGCAGAGAGGAGCTGTGAAGCTCCTGTACATTGCGACAGGCGAGCAGATTGCGGATGTGCTGACGAAACCACTAGCCAGGGTGAAGTTCGAGTACTTCAAGGAGAGGCTTGGTGTTCTTCAGATTGATGACACTTCGAGGAAGAAGTGATGGACACATTTGCAAAAGCCATTCCAAGCATGTTGGAAGGAGGAACCTTCACATGGATGTGGATGTAAGCGTTGGATGATGAGCATCAGGATGATGCTCCAGTTACTGCTCTGTATATGCATCAGACGGATGTTGGATATGATTAGTTGGATCATTTATATGTATATGTATGTACGCATCATGTTGGATGCTGGATATGATCAATTGGATCATTTATATGTATATGTATGTATGCATCATATTGGATGTTGGATATGATCAGTAGGATCATTTGTATATGTTTTGTATATGCATCATGTTGGATGCCTGGACCATGTATATGTATATGTATCAGGTGGATATTGTGTATGATTAGGTAGATCATGTATGTTGATATGTATCAGGTATGATCAAGTGGATCATGTTTTTGTTTTTGTATCAGGTGGATACATTGCATGATCAGGTGGATCATGTATGATGATATGTATCAGGTAGATACTTGGTATGCATCAGGTAGATGCATTATATGATCAGGATGATCATGGATGACGAGCTTCAAGATGTTGCTCCAGATGACATGCAGCAGGATGTTGCAGTGATGATGATCAGGATGATCATGTATACATCAGGATGATGTATGGTGAGTATCAGGTTGATACACTATGGCCGTGGATCAGGTTGTGCAAATAAGCATATAATAGCGCCCTGGGAGGTTTGCAGATTCTCTTGCTAGGTTTTGCCGCTAGCATATAATAGCTCGCTGGGAGATTTGGCAAATGCTCTTTCAAGGTTTTGCTTTGGGAGGACATATAATAGCGCCCTGGGAGATCTGCAAATAGTCTTGCAAGGTTTTTCCACTAGCATATAATAGCTCCCAGGGATATCTTGTAGATGCTCTTTCAAGGTTTTGTCCTATGGCATATAATAGCACCCTGGGAGATCCGATAGGTTGAGCTATGTGCTCGTAATAAGTCCTAGGATGCTCTTGCAAGGTTTTTCCATGACCACATGTAATATCACCCTGGGAGATCCGATAGGTTGAGATGTGTGCTCATAATAAGTCCTGGGATGCTCTTGCAAGGTTTTGTGGTGACCACATATAATAGCGCCCTGGGAGATCCGATAGGTTGAGCTGTGTGCTCGTAATCAGTCCTGGGATTCTCTTTCGAGGTTTTGTGGTAGGGTCACATGTAATAGTTCCCTGGGAGATCCGATAGGTTGGGTTGTGTGCCCGTAATAAGTCCTGGGATGCTCTTGCAAGGTTTTGTGACGCACGTAATAAGTCCTGAGGATTCCACAGTATGGCCAGTGATGACGAAGACCTGCAGGTGGTGTGCCTACATCCAGTATGAAAAAGGACTGGCTCTATAGAACTTCCTAACATGAGTAGATTCATAGATTGATTGGGATAGCAGCAGTAGTGACGATGATGATGACTCGATGATGATTATCCAGTGACGATGATCCAGAGAAGATGACTTGTGCTAGAAGACCTATGTTGAGAAATACCTTCCTAGTTAAGAGGGAGTGTTGATGTATATGTAACTTCATAATGTATTTCATATATATTTATTGTACCCTTATAAGAGATTTGTTATTCCTCTATAAGGAAGTGTCATCATGTGTATTGACAAGTGTCGCAAGTGTGTACACTTGGCGAAGGGTTATTAGACCACCATGTGTGGGGTCGGCCCTGAAATATATATTATATGGTTGATATACCTAGCTAGACAAGTTGGCCCCATAAGGTCACTGGGCAAACAGACTAGTATAAATAGAGATCGGGAGATCTCTATTTGGATCACTCGAAAACTCATACTTCTCTCACTCAAAAAGTGGCGCACTAGTGAGGAGGAGGATCATCTGCTACTAGAAGACTATCTTAGTGTATTTTGGTTGTACTTTGGTTGAGCCATTGCTCTCTCTATCTCTGAGGAAGTTGTGGGGTTTTTCACCTTAGGGTTTTCCCCACGGAAACTCTGTGTCTCTTGTCTCTCTTGCTTTTGATTCTTATGATGCTTGACATGCTTGATATGATTGTTATGCATTGATATACTATACATGTTATTCTCTCAGTAAAGATCCTTGAGTATTGTGAATTAATGCTCAAAATTTAACACTTAAACATGTATAGTCATGATCATTTCAAACAAAGATAATAAACATTAGTATTGAAGGTTTCAGGGAAGTCTTCTTTTACTCATGCATATTCTTATTTGATCATAGGACTCTTCTGGTTAGTTAAATCATCAATCAAGATAAGAGACATAATATGCATAAACCCTTGATTACTTACATTTCTAAATTTATGAATAAACATAACCAATCATACCAAGTATACTTATATAAGGGATCCTAACACAAGGTAAGATTCTAACTTGATATAGGAAAAACATACCTGGATTACTATGTTAGCTAGTTATGTCTAACATACCCGCATGATGTCTTCTGGTTCTCTTCAATGACTTGTGCTAGTAACCTACATGTCTCATAAGTTAACCATTGTAGAACCAAGTTATACATACCTCGTAAGTAGATCTTCTATGTGATCCATGACAATGGATGAATCTTTGTCTTCATGTCACCATGATCATATGTTCTTGAAGTAGAACATGATTTGTCTTTCTTGGTGTACATTTTATGTTAGCGAACAACATAAACCTCATACAACATCACAATGCATTAGTACAATCATAAGTGTCAAAACCTTAATCAATGAATATCTTCTATTAAGGTGATACGACAAGTCTAGTAATTAATCAAGATTGTACTAACCATAATGATATGAAGACAAACATATCATAAACTTAACCATGAAAAGAATTCGAAACATACCTGTAAGCCATACCTGTCGAGATTGCTTGTAATATTCTTATGTAAGGCCTTAGCATCATCTCCCTCTGAAACAGGAACTTCTTTACTTATGTAGGTGACCAATCCATTCTCTTCTAGGATTAACCCAATCTACTTGATTTGCAGAAATTGGATTTGGAGCTGGATTAGGGTTTGTCAGAGAAACCCTAAAAATTCAAACTTTGAATTTCAAACTTCTGAAAGGATAGAAATATGCGCCTTGATGAGTTGATGAAGCTAGTATACTCATAATTTGAAAACTGCAAAGTTTCACCCCTCAAATTTGCCTTTGAAACTTTTGGATTCACTGGGCATGACCCCAAACTAGGGTTTGATAAAGCCCACCCTTCTTCCCAATCAAAAGGTTCGATCCAAAGCTCTAAGCTTCTATTTTTCTGAGGAGCTTCCAGCTGTGGTCACAGATTTTAAAAATTTCCATTTTTGCAGAAGCCCTAATTTTCCACTTTTTCGATCAAAGTCCCGAACTAGGGTCTGATCAAGCCCGGCCTTCTTCCCAACCAAAAAATCTGATCTTGGTCTCTAAATTTCTATTTTGATGCGTATCATTCAGTCGTAGTCTTCGATTACAAAAATTCCAACTTTCTCCGAAACACTAAATTTCGGAAGCCATGAATGAAGGTGTTCAAAAATAATTTTGTTTTGAAAGAATGTATCTGATTGTTTCTGGCGTAACTCCAAACTTTTCGATCCACAGGGTCTGAAAATGTTTCTTGTGATAGACTGACCTGTCATCTTTCCAAATCCATAGGTCTGACCTCAAATGGATTCTCTGAGAGAGATTTATGCCAAGTGTCGCAACGTGACCTGTTTATGGGATAAAACAGGAGAGCGAACTTGTATGGCATACCACATGTCACTGGTTCAGTTTCAGCCTCTAAAAAAGTTACTTGAGAAATTAAAGTCCATGCACTACCTATCACATTTTACGAAATTTCATTTGGATCTTCCTAGCCCAATTTATGACCTTTTTTCCAAGGTCACCTGTTTATGACTGAGATCTGGAAGAGGCAGAAACCCTATACTGTACAGATCATAAATCACAAAGTACAACGAATTCAAAGTTGTCATTTGGACACAAGGTAGATGAGGATCTAATCTTCGACCTGTAAATGTATTAGATCCGAAAAATTCTCCAAACTGGATTTATAGCGAAAGTGCTACAATGACTGGTTTTTGCTATATCAAGCCCTAGCATCGCAAGTGCAACAAGTGTCATACATGCCATATCATGCCTTCTTTCAGGCTAGCTCTGATACCATGTTAATTTTTCAGAATTTACTTCAATCTGATATAGGATCTTAACTGAGAGAACAACATGTACAACATATCAATCATGGACACAATAATGCAAGCACACAAGAGACACAGAGTTTACTTGGGGAAAACCATAAAGGTGAAAAACTCCAATAACTTCCTCAGAGATAGATAGAGCAATGATACAACCCAAGCATAAGAGATAGACATCTTCTAGCAGCAGCTTCTCCTCATCCACAAGTGCACCACTCTCCAAAGAGTGTGTGTGAGAATAGAATGATGAAATAGAGTGCCTCCCGCACTCTATTTATACTTGACTTGACTTGCCTAATAACCTTTACTAGGTCGGCCTTAACTTAACCACATAACATAATGCTGACTGGGCCGACACCCAATAGGGTGGCCTAATAACCCTTTGACCCACATGGCCGACCCCCAATAGGGTGGTCTAATAACCCTTCGACCCACATGACTTATACAGGGCCGACCCCAACAAGGTGGTCTAATAAACCATCAAGTATAAGTTATGACACTTACAATATAAATGACGACACTTCCGTATAGAGGAATAATAACATCTCTATAGGAATACAAACACTTCCGTATATGATGACGGGCCAATCTAGGGAGTCCATTAAATTCATGGGCCTGTGGGTTATGAGCCCACAATATGGACTCAATGCGTCCATGGAAGCAACGAAAACAAATTCTATATTTAAAACTCCAAATTAAACCTCATTTCTAAACTAGCGATCTCCTCTCACAAGTTACTGGCAGCAGCTTCTCTTGAACAATTGCCTCCAACAGTGGTTCCATGAGTTCTCGACCCAAAATGGGAATGAGAGATTAGTGAAGCAAATGTATTCCAATAATTTTAGATAACAGAATTCAGGTTTCTCTTCAAGCGAACAAAAATCGACATGAAAGAACACCTAATTTCTTATTGATTCGAGCTCGAATTACATTGTATCGCCACGATGGGCCTGACCTCCTTCTAGGCCTGATTTACATTGTGACTGGCCTCTCTCTCGAAGCACACAAGCTACACATAAATTGCACAATGCATCATGGATCAGATCACTGAAAGGATCCGATCTCCCTTAACTAAGTCATGAATATCGCTAATAAAACAGAAGTATCATAACAACCCCAGGAAATTCAATTGATTCACATCCTTTGTCCACATCTATCCACCTCCTCGCGTTCTGGAAGGAAAAATGTGTTTTATCTTGGATAGGGTCGATGCTCCTGCATTAGTATAGAGGAATAATACCATCTCTATAGGAGTACAATATACATATATGAAATACATGGGTGAAATACATTCCGAAGTTACATATACATCAACAGTTAGCAATATATCTAGAATAAAATTCATTTTAGTTTATTATCATATTAGGCCTTGAACCTCTATTTTATATAAGGCCTGGTTATTAAATGAAAAATTAATAGAGATAAGGTCAGTTTATTAATTAAGAATTCACCAGGATAGGACTTCTAAAGGTCAATGTTCCAGCATCACATGGCCACAAATAACCAATCTGACTTAAAGTTTGGATTCCAACCCCCCATTCAGAACCAAGGATCAATTTGGGATTTCTTCTAAAGCATTTAAACTTATTGAAGGTTAACCCACAATTACACTCATTGAATTGTTGCACTACCCATTCTACATGTATTACCTTGACAAACATGAGATCAGAGAATTCCAAATCAACAACCAAAATCCAAGGAAGAAACTTACATAATAAATCTCATTTATTTTATTTCCCAAGCTATTTAGGCTATCCTTAAACCTTTAAATCAAATCCCACTTACCATCTTGGTTGGATTTGGATGCATTAAACTTTTAAAGTGTGCATTCAGGGAAAGTTGAGCTCTAAAATGAGCCTCCTAAAGAAATTGACAATCTTTATCCTCTACTTGCACTACATAGAATAGTTGAATTTCATCCATTTGCAATTTGGTTGAACGTACATGTAATTTGGTTGAAGCAAGATTATTTAGTGAACAATAAGCTTTAACTTAATTTTTGTGTCATTTTCATGTAATTTGGATTCTTATATTTTTTCCATATATGTGACATGACACATCATTTTTTTAATAGAACAACCAAAGCATGTCATCATATATGTTATCTCTATTGAAATATCTTTAAACATGGATTACATTTCTTCCACCAAATTTGAGAATTTTTATTGCGTACAAACCTTGGTAAGCAAATTTTAACATATTTCGATGATGAATTTGCCTCCATGACATATCTTTGATTACTTGCATTCATTCTCTTTCATTCAAAGGTATTGAACTATAATATTGTGTGGTATTATGATTGTTTATTGGTTACACTAGTGAAATAGGAAAACAGATTGCTTTTATTGACATGCTATTACAACTACTTTTCCCAAGACATTTCCCAGGTATAGCATTTTACTATTCACAAAACTCGTATCAAACCTATTTTGAGATGTAAGATTTCAGAGTAGGTAAGAAGAATACTGAATGTGATAAGAGTAGAAAAAAATTATTAAACTGTAGGTGATGTACTTTTAAATATAAAAAACAATGACAGTTGGATTTTGGATACTTAATAACATTTTTCACTCAATCTGCCAATTTGATAGTTGCTTTGTTAGAATTTTCTCTTTTACTTTTCCCGATCTCATGCATGAAGTCTTGGCCAAAGAACATTCGTTGACAAACTTGAACATGTCACAGGTACATAGTTTGGACATCCAAAGAGTTGTTGATTTATGAGCTCTAAAAACGGGTATTCAGTTTACGAGAAGCCTTAGAGCTTGGACCTTGCTGAATGTGTTGGAGGAGCCTAAGTCAACCTACCGACTAGGTCCTCCATCCGACTAATTCTAATATATGTCGATGGCTTGTGTCGACCAGTAACATGTCGGGTCAGTCAGTTGAACCGAAAGGTAGTTATGTAACTGTTTATAAATTGTATAATAGGCTGGTGAGCCGACCTATATGTAAATCAGAGACTGTTCATATATTTGTAACTCTTCTGCATATCTTGCTGAATAATAAAGAGCTTGTTGCTTCGTATCCCATTGCTTGTTATTGTATCTGTATCTTTATAATTGCTTGTGTATAATATTATAATATGTATCAATGGTAACCATGCGACCCCCGCTACTACAAAATTGGTTCTATTGCTGGGACATAGAAGAATTGAAACTCGCGAGCATCTCAAAAAGCTGCAAGAAGAACAAGTGATATTTTTAACTAAGTGCCAGGACTTAGCATAGCAGGTCATACCGATACCGTCGAGTTCCGACACAACAAATCATCTCGACAAAGCATACATAATATTGGAAAGTGTCGTGTCGACTCTGAGAGATCAACTGGCCTAGAGCCAATGAGATCAGGCTGCAAAGACATCTATCTTAATGACAAACCAATACATGGCTTTCACAGAAGCTCACAGCCTGCTCGCAAAATATACCCAATAATCCACCACAGTAGTTGAAGTCTTGCGTAATTGGTATACTTACTACGGAAAAGTTTTTGAATAAATGCAGAGGACGTGAGAGCTGCTCGACACACTCCATCAGCAAAGACAAAATGCTGACGAAGTACACACTGAAACCTTCGACGAAAAAATTATCTTGGAGAACAAAAAGCCCGGAAAGCTGGAGAAACAAGAGGAAAAATGGATCAATCAAGCTTGAGTTAGCCTCTTCAAAGTTGAAAAGAGCTTTACACACCTCCATAGACTTCTTTCCACTACCGGCGATAAAATGAAACTATTTTTCCATGACATGATCAATATACAAGAAAAATCCACACAAGACAAAATGGAAATCCTGTCAAGCCTAAATACTCCGACCATTGACATACAGAAGACACTTCATGATTGGGAGAAATTTCATCATCAATTATCAGTATCCGCAGAGGCCGTTGTCGAAGTCTACATCCAACAGCAAGCACTAGCCAACTCCAATCAGCAACAACAGTAGCAATAGAATTCACTACTCACGGTTACATTGCATCTCCTCATTTCTTCAGGATGAAGAAATATTTTGTGGTGGGGGAGATGTTGGAGGATCCTAAGTTGACCTACTGACTAGGTCCTCCATCCTACTAATTGTAATATATGTTGACGACTTGTGTCTACTAGTAACATGTCGGGTCAGTCAGTTGAAAGGACAGGTATTTATGTAACTGTTTATCAATTGTATAAATAGGTTGGTGAGCCAACCTATATGTACATCAGAGACTGTTCATATATCTGTAACTCTTCTGCATATCTCGCTGAATAATAAACAGCTTGTTGCTTCGTCTCCCATTGCTTGTTATTGTATCTATATATTTGTAATTTATTGTGTCTAATATTATAATATGTATCACTGGTAACCATGCGACCCCCGAAACTAGAACATAATGCATTAGAATATTTATATGATGTATATTGGTGCTATCCTATGTCAAACAAGTAAATTTTTTAGCATTAGCCTCTATATATTTTGAACCTTAGACTTGGCTTAACAATTTGTTTCAGTACTATAATTTTGATTTTTATCTTCATCAAAAGAGTTGTAACTAATTTCCAACATGAATATATTGATTTTTATTACAACACCTATCAATATGTTTATTGTAGTTATTATCTAGCATCATGGAACCACTTCAAAAGTTGTCTCTAGAAAAAATACCTTACACATTCTCATTTGTGTCCTTAGAGGGAGATCAAAAGTCTATTTTCCAGGTATTTACATTGTTCTTTCTCTTCATATTAGAACTTGATTGAATAACTTCAACATTGTCATTATATCATTTTGAAACATCTTGATGGTGTGTAGAGATTGCAACAATTTGACAAAACACTTAGAGTTGTGGAAGACACCTGCATAGACTCATTTGCTCATAAGGAAATGGAAAATGATGTAGACCTCAATGGACAAGAAAATTCTTTAGTTTCTTTGAAGAGAATCGATTCTAAGAATAATAGAAGTCGATGTCAGAAGCAAATTTCATGCACATATTTCTTTCTTTGCTACACAGAGAAATGTTATTCTCAAGTATTTTTACCATCTAGTTTTTCCAGTAGAGAAAAAAACTCTATTAAGAAAAAATTTATTCATTTTGATGCAAGCTCAAAAGATGTACACGATGACTAACATAAAGAAGTTAAACTGTAAAAGAATTATTTGGAAGGGACCTTGGTTTTGGGGGAGAGTAGGGCACTTACTCACCACTTGGTTTCATGAGAGCGATTGCTTAACCATGGTAGTCTCCGTATTTCCCATGTGAGTTCAACTTCCCAACCTACCTTTTCATTTTTGGCATTATTCAATTTTTGCAAGCATAGGAAATTCTCTAGGAAAAATCTTAACAATGGTCATAGAAAGAGTAGACCTTTGGCTCTTCACCTATGGTCAAATATGCATAGAGTTGACTTTAGAAAAGGCCTCCCAAACAATATCCTCTTAAAATTGGGAAACCACCTCTGCGCTCAAGACCTATACTATGAAAACAAATCTTTTCAATGTTGATTCTGCCACCAAACAAGGCACCTACAGGAGACCTGATCAAAACCAAAATCACATGAGAAAAAGAAAAAAAGGTCCACCCAACTCCAAAAGATGGCATCCCTTTGAGCTCCCACTTTTGGATGAGGGTGATGAAAAATTTGTTACAAATGAGCTTGAAGTAGAGGAAAAATATAATTTAGACACACCAACGTCTATAAAAGAATGAGTAGTAGTTGTGAAACATGGGACTTCTCACTCAAGAGAGCCAGTTGATATGGAGGATATAATTGGAGGTCTGAAATGGGCACATGAACTTGTTTCTTTGGACTCCGATAATGAGGCAATCGTTGTTTAGCAAGATAGTTTGCAACTAGTTCCCATGGCCTCTCCCCCAGGGGGATGGATGATGGTAGGAAAGAGGAAAGGGGAAAAGGGAAGGACATAGGGGAATGTTTCTCACTAGTTCACGGCTTCTCCTTATTAGATGTTATTCTTATGATTGATCTAAGCATATGTCTATGTTAATACACTTATTACAAGAGTGTGTGATCCTTAGCTTTGTTGTATACCTTTATTACAAGAGTGTGTTCTCCTTAGCTTATCTATATACCTTACTGTTGGGTTCTTGTTACTCCTCAAAATGCATCTGCATTTTAGAAGCAGTTTGGGAAGCAACGAAGTGCTAGCTTGTTATGATAGCAGGTGTTTAGCACCTTTAACATGTTTATTTGCCTCAATATAACTGAACTGGCTTGATCTGATGGCTTTCATGACAAGACTAAATCAGCCTTAAGTTAAGCATATATAGGGTACAATTCGCTATCAAAATCTACAAACTTTTTAATTGTAAAGCAGTAGATGAAAAGATGTATTTCCAGATCCAGCCTACAATGATGAGTAGACTTAAACCAGTGACAAGATACCAGGGAGTTAGGAAGCTAGAGAGTTTTCCAATAGGGGAATCAAATATTCACTCCAGATATCTTCATGTAGGCTAGAAATTGCAACATTAGAACATCAAAGGAACAAGTTTGTGTTTTTTGTTTTACAAGTAAACGCGGGTCATATTTATTTTCATTCCTCCCATCTACATTCTGATTTGGAGAGCTCATGGGATCAAGTGAAATTAAAGGAACACACAATAAAAGCATATTTTAATATTTTAGAATGGACCATACAGTTGATGCACACGGGAGGGCATCTAAAATAATATTTGTACATTATCTAAGAATGATGTTTGATACCATACCTTACAGTTTAATATTTGGTCGGTCAGGTAGTTTTTTTCATAGCCTAGAGGAGAGATGCACAATCATCATGATATAAATGGAAAACTGTATGGACAATTGTTCCACTTCAAAGTTATCTAATGCTTTCATTTATGGTGTACCTAATAAAGAAGCTCATCTTCAAAAATAAAAGTGTCTTGGATGGGGTCAGGATTGGGCGAAGTATGAAAAATAGTAGGTTGAGTTATCCTTGGAAGAATGTGAATTTTATTACTTGCTTGAACCTCATTCACAATCTTGTGTTTTCTCTTAAGTACTGCACTTCTCATGATGATAAAGAAAAAATTAGGTGCTAGGATTACAACGACAATTACTTGAGATTACAAGGCACCTACAAGAGGTAACACCTATTGATATGTGTTGGAGGAATTTTATGTCTTAAATCCAAATTCACAGATGTATTACTGCAGGCCTGAAGGAAAAATATGATGAGTATCGGGATAGCTTCAGAGGATTTGATTGTCTTATTTTGACTACAAAGATAAAAACATTATGGCAGTTGATTGGGATCCATATGGGAAACATATTGAGGATATTGTCATGCAATTTGTGATCCCTAGCTGGGCAATTCAAATAATTTATGAAAATATGTAGAAAGTGTTGAAAGAAGATGCAGTTTGATAAATAGTTTTGTGCTAAGAAAGCTACCATTGAGTGTGTAGTTGATGCAACAACTACATTGCTTCCACTTCAAAATACATCACATGTTTAAGAAGAGAAGTATCCATAGCAATATAAGTTAGAAAAAGAATCACACACCTATTGAAATAGCACAAACTAGAAGAATCTCTTAAAAATTTATTTTCAAAAACTTTCATCGACTATTCGTGTCCATTTTCGAATGTGAAAACCAGTGTCAAAAAAGTAATTAAAATTTATTAATTAAGTCATGTAATAAATACACTTGTGTAATAAATAGCAGATCAATTCCCTCTGAACTTGAGGGTTACTTCAGGACCTGTTGACAGCATCACTGACAGTACCTTTACATCAGTGATTATAGCAGTCCTCGGCAGCTACCTTCATCCCTAGCATGCCTGTGTAAGGGTATAAAACAATGGAATAAGTCCACTTAAGGCATAGGAATGGTATAAATATTAAAGCGCATAGAAGAAAGAGGGACACAAAATTACCTTGAGTCCAGGCATGCCAGTAGTTGAAATATATATTCATGTACATCAACAATTCAGTGTAAATCCAAACCATTAGTCACCAAATATGCAAAGTTTGCAAATTTATATACCACATAAGGGTGAATATAACAAAATGTAAATGTTTTATGTATAACATTCAACCATATACCTTCACAATCTAAATGGATATAATCCACATTCTTGTGAACGTCGACATCGACATCAACTATATCTTCTTCATTTACACGTTTTTTTTCTTGAAAGTCTACAACCCTTGGAAGATCCCCATACTCAAGTTCATATGTTGTATCAGTTCTCAATCCTTTGGGAGGACATGCTAACACTACATACCAATTAGTTTCAACTAGATCTTGTACATAGAATACTTGTTTAGCTTGCGATGCTAGAATAAACGGATCATATTGCCAATGATTTTGATTTAAGTATTTCTTCATATTCACCATTGTAAAACCCAAATCATCTTTTTTAATCCCTCTCTTATTGTACAGATCAACCCAATCACATTTGAACAATGTGTACTCCATAAAAAAATAGTCCAATGTAATTATTTCTTCTATCACTCTGTAAAATATTTCTTTCTGAAGTATAGAGTTTACATCTTTGGAACTTGACCTCATCATTGTTTGAGCTTCCATGCACATGCCACTATTTTGGGTGGCTCTCTCATTCTCTATGATTTTCGTATGGAATCTATAACCATTGGTTAGGTATCCCTTGTACTTGTTCACAAATTTCCTGGGGCCACGCGCTAGCAATTTAAGTGTATCAGACACCCTTGCATCTCCTTCCACCTATATATTTTTAGATTTTTAAATGTAGTTAGAACACATACATTCAACCTCTAATATTTAATTTACTACATCACAATATTCTCATATAATGATTTTTTAATTGCTTATAATATAAATAATAAACTGTCACCTTTTTTTTTAGCCAACTAGTAAATTTATGGGCATGGAGTTTCTGCAATAAAGCTTCATATTTTTTGGTTTGGGTATTTGAGTTAGCGATCTCCATCTTGTGCATCCTAATTTGACAATTATGGACAGTGAAAACTGGTCGTTAATGTGTTTTGATAAAATATGAATAAACCATAAATAAAAATATTAAAGGTCAAACATGTTACTTACTCTATCCATGGATCAACTTCGTCTGTGTGAAATAGAACCCACCTATGGGATTGTTCCCAACTAATGTCATCCAGTTATGAAGGAAATGGTGCAGATAATGGCTTTCCATCAAGCATAACCTCTTCGACTTCATCATCCCATACTTCATTTTGACCATGTCTGGTTCCAACAGTTTCCATACCTTTCAAGTATCCTCCACAACTTTATTGATTCCTCTAGAGTGTAGCATTCAGAGATGCATCCTTCAGGCCTATTTTTGTTTCATACATAACTCTTGTATACTTTCATGTTCCTACAAAATGAACATGATTTTATAAGTAATGTCAAAATATTTGAATAAATTCTTGTTGTTGTGCTTGATAGAAAGAAAAATGTCATGCACCTCTCAAAGGGGTACATCCATCTATATGCAATTGGACAACAATATTGAAGCTCACGTACCAAATGTAAATTCAAATGCAACATTATATCAAAGAATGAAGGAGGGAAGTACTTTTCAAGTAAGCACAATGTCTCCACAATATCATTTTCTAACTTGTCAAGACTCTCTACTGAAACTGATTTTGCACAAAGTTTCCTATAAATGTAACAAAGCTTACAAATTGTCTTTCGGACAACACTTGGTAGCACATGGCGCAAAGATACTCGGAGGAGTTGTTGCATTAGAATATGGCAATCATGTGCTTTCATACCATGGAACTTAAGCTCTTCCATATTTATATTATCTTTGGGATTAGAGTTGTAACGATCTGGCACTTTTAACATGAAAAGAACATGACATAGGCTCTCTTTCTCTTTCTTTAAAAGAGTATGTGGTGCAGGTGGAAGGAATATTTTTTGTCCCTTAACTTCAGGCCACAATGATTTCCTCAAACCCATTTTCTATAAGTCATCACGTGATTTTTTTCCATCTTTGGACTTTCCATTTATATCCAAAAGAGTTCCTAGAATGCTTTCACATACATTCTTCTCCACATGCATTACATCTAAATTGTCACGTATTAGGAGTTTATGCATCCCAACACATCAAAAATATTGAAACTCTATTAGAAAGGAGGAAAACATAAACAATCACTTCAACCAAGACATCCAAACAATGAGATCATACAAGCATGAAATGTCTAAAAATTAGGCATGGTTAATGGGTTTACATACCTCCCAATATGGAAAATTGAATAGAATTGATTGTTTCTTACACACGACAACATTAGTTTTTCAGCTTTTATTTTTCCTTTTGTTTGATTCACTTTCCCCCCAAATTGCTTCCTTTCCCTCTGTTTCCTTAAAAATATCTGACACTTTTACGAATGGAGGGGCATAACGGTGCTCCTCCTTCCCATTAAATGGCCCCTTTTGTGAACTAAAATTATGATGTTGAGGAAGAAATCTCCTATGTCCCATGTAAACACATTTCTTGCTACAATTGAGGTACTCTGATTCTGTGTTATTCCAACATATAAGACATGCCTTATAACCTTTTGTCGTGCAACCATACATGTTCCCACAAGCAAGAAAGTCATGGACCACCCACATAAGAATTTACTTCATGTTAAAGCATGTCTTATTATAACCATCATATGTCCATACCCCCTGGTTCCATAATACCTTTTGTTCATCTGCCAAAGGTTCCAAATAAACATCAATGTCATTGCTTGGTTGCTTGGGACTAGGTATTAACAATGTTAGCATAGAAAAATTCCTTTTTGTTCACAACCATGGTGGAAGGTTATATGTAACTAACACTACATGCCAAACACTATATATGTACTACTCAAGTCTCGAAAAGGATTAAATCCATCTGCTGCCATGGCAAGTCGTACATTGCGGGGTTCGTTGGAAAAACTAGGCCATTTTTCATCAATAGTTTTCCACGATGGGCTATCAACAGGGTGGCGCATTTGATCATCATTACTTGCATTATCACGATGCCTATCACGTCCCCTTCCATCAATCTAGTGCAAGGGAGGAAACATGACCAAACATACTAGGCTTATTTGACAATCTCGGCCCCATACATTACTAAGAAATTCATAATAAATAAAAACTTTTGTGTGCAAATTCATACTCAATATAAACACAACAGAATTAAATCATATTTGCACACACACAATTGTAATGCATCAACATATCTATCACAAGTAGATAATGATTCAATATGTAGAGAATCAATCCCCTTCTCATGCTATGCACAAACTTCATATCAATTCCATTAACATGAATAATTATCATTTAGAATTAACACATTGCAGAACATAGAATGCATATAATTTAAACACAAAGAACACTTATCTTTGAGATGAAGCTGTCCAAACAACTGGCTATGTGAGAGAAATGTTCCACCCAACCATAGATCTCTATCCATCCTATATCCTTTCAGCTGAGAGATCACCCCCGAGCTGGGTTGTGTATCCACTAAGGAGGAACTAAATGGGCTCACTCACAGCCATGGTTTCACTCAACAGCTATGCTAAGCCAACACACTGTTGGGTTTATCAAGCATAAAAAAGACAAAGGAGGGAAATGCTAAGCCAGTGAGCTCAACCACAGAGCTACAGGCATCTCAAATGAGTTCAATAGTCATGGCACCCACAATACCTACCTCACCCAACACAAGGAAGGTCCCCTTCTCTACTGCATAGTCCCTCAGACGTCCCTTCCCTCCAGTGCTATTCAAAGTGGGTATAGAAAGGTCCAGCTGCTAATTCCTTGAGATTCCAACCTTCACTGGGTTTATCAAGCAAACCCAACCTCTGTTCAATCATTCACACTTGGATTTCTCACAATACTGTCATCAAATAACTCAATCCCGTCACTGGATTTCTGGGCTATAAAAACTGGGTTTTCCAATGGATTTTGGGGTATCTAATACTCTCAAATCTTCCACAAGGTTCATATCTATGGATCCCCCATTGGATTTCAGTTTCAATACCAATTATGGGCATCTATGGCACTTCAAAACGTGGGTTCTTGCAAAGTTGCGATTTCTGGTTCTTTTACTGTTGGGCATTCGTCCTAGATGAAAACTGATGTTGGGATGTTCAACAATGGAATGGGAATGAGGAAGAACCAATTCCCATGAGGTAGAGTGACTTGTGGTACAAGAAAAATAGAGCCCATACCTGCCATACGAATTTCTGGGCTGCCCATGCTCCATTGAAGCCATTGATTGATTTCTCAACAACTTCCTTACAACTGAAATAAATGTCAACAAGGAAAGTCAAATGGGTTCTCAAGATGACATTTGGCAGCATATGGTTCAATCCCACAACCCCCTCACCACTCCCTAGTGGATACACATGGCCCCTTCTCATTAGTTGCTTCCATAGCCAGTTCTGGTATTTTATTGAAATATTAATATTTAGATCCATTTACAATATTCCATGGCTTAATAGCACATGGGTAACAAAATATCAAATGCTTGTCCATTCTAAATAAAATCCAAACATACACGAGCGGGGCCTTGGCCTTGAGCTCCACGCTAGGGAAACATACATCGCATGTACACAATATTTACATTAAAAGCCAATATTTCATAAGGGTCAAAATTGGGGTATTACAATGCCACCTCATTTTCTGTGACATGTCGACAAAGATATTGAAAAAAAGAAATTTTTTAATTTATATGATATATATTGTTATATAATAACACACTGTGAAAAATAGAAAAGATAATACAAGGGGAAAACTTGAATAAAATTATAGTGTTGAAAATCATACCTATACATTCTTTTTAGCCTTGGTGCTATGGGTAAATACCTTAACACCTTGGCCAGAACACTTTTACGCACTTTTTTAGATTGAGCATCCGCTTTCCATTGAGATTTTCTACATGTTGGGCATTCATCCTTACTTTCATAACTTCCACGATATAAAATGCAATCATTTGGACATGCATGTATCATATCATAGTGTAATCCCAATGATTTTATCAACTTCTTTGCAGCATATGCAAAATCCAGAAGTGTGTTATCAGTAGGAAGCATTTCCTTTAGCAATTTTAACAATTGGCCAAAACTTGTATCGGACCATCCATTCTTCACTTTGAGATTGCATAATTTCACGGTGGCTGATAGTTTTGTGAAATCAACACAACCTGGGTACAATGGCTGCCTTTTGGCATCTTCAATTAACTTCTTATATTCATTAACTTCATTCATTACATTAGTTGATGCCAAACCCTCATTATCACAACTCTCATTGAGGTTTTGATTAAGAAATTGATCAGTATCATTCACCAACTGAAACATTTGATCATCAACAATGGTTGTATCATCATCATTTTTGTGAAGTCCATTATCATTTTGAAACGATGTTACAGGCTCATCAACATGATTATCATAATCATGTTCCACAACATGTTCATAACCTTGTTATTAAGAAATTCAAAATGAGGGTTAGTGATTTTATGGTTTTGACAATAATTAGAATTAGAACATCTATTGCACCCAATTCATCCACGTACAACCAGATAACTCTCTCTCACACAAGGATCTATATATATTCAAGTCAAAAAGTGGTTATATGTAAATCAATAGTGTTTGATCAAAATTGGTCAAATAGGGGTCTTCACTGATGTGAAATGGCTTACCAATTGACATGAAATATGCTCAGGTACTTCATGGGTCTCATTTTCAGAGTGTTTCCTAGCCTCATTGATAATAGATGGTGGAATCTAAAGAGGCAAAAAAATTAGAGTTTGTGCATTTAAATATAAATGATAGATTTACTATAATATGTACAAGTTAGAAACTAGAAAAAATATTTTTTTTTCAAGATACCTGACTGGGAATGCTCTGTCCATATAAATAACAAATGTCATATTGTTCTATTATACAATAACAAATCAATCTTTCTCGTACTTTATCAAAATTTTGTGCTTTCACTATGCCACATTTATTACATGGACATTTTATGGAAATCTTATTCCTTGAATGCTCCTCTGCAAACTTTAAGAATTCCTCAACCCCATCTCTATATTGTTGAAGTGTCTTACAAATATCCATTTTTCGGGTGATATAAATTTAAATGACTACAAGTTACAACAGATATATTTTTGGTATATCACGATGAACAATCAAATATAGAAATTGTACCTATTTTTCAATTTCATCCAGCTCCTTTTGTCCATATGAAAATATGCTCCAAGCTCCTTTGAAATTATGCTCCAAGCTGACCTTAATTATAACAACATAGTATATATGAATTGTGAAAAGAACGATTTTAACACTTGGTTTGGCATTAGACTTATTATATTCCAGAACAAATAAACAAGATTATTTGGTACCTTGGCTTCAACAATGGAAGTATTTGGGAACAAACAGGTCTTTACAATTACCATTACATCAAATATATGAAGGAATACCTCTGCTATTTGTTTGTATCTGATAGGATTGAATAGGTATATAAATAAAGTGATTGTAATAGAATTTGGGTGATCGATGGAATAAAGAAAACGGAGCATCCATACTACCTTGTGATTTGTTTGTGAAGCTCTGCGTACTAGTTTTTGGTTGCACATTCACTATCAATCTCTGCGTAGTGTTCTAGATATACACCTTGAACCTGGGTTGATATCGATTAAAGGATCGATTTCATCAGTGGGGCCATAGCCGATTTGGCTCGATCTACTGAAAAGAACCTAGGCGCACGATATCAAGTCTCCAAATATTTCCTGTGTATTCAATACTCCATTGATGATAACAAAACCAATCAGACAGAAAATCAAAGAACAACAAAATGGTTTCCTATGTCGGGGTGAAAGGAAAGGACAAAGCGGGAAAGGAAAGGGGTTTCCTATCATATTTTTCCAATATTTTTTATAGTTTCCTCAATATTGTTGATAAGTTATATTTTCGATCCTCAGGAATATATTCATCACATGATATTGGTAACATTGCTACATGTGATGAATGAGTATTGCCAACTTTGTCCAACCTACTCTTGATATCTAATCTGTGATGAAGAAATACCCAACCTTAATTTTTTTGTTTAAAGGATGAATGAGCCTTCCAAATGGATTCAAACCATTGCAACCATATCTTCACATTATCTCCAAGCCTCCGATTTTTATTTAGGCCTAGCACCTTGTTAGAGGAGTGTCACACCAACTCATAAATGTCCTTTAGATCATAGGTATAAATAGGATTCCTACTTTTCCATCTCCAATCCCTCACATATAGGACATTCCCTTGCATTAACATTTTATATAAACAAATCTATGGAATCCTTATAACCAAGATTCATGAGAAAAATGTTGTCCACATATTGTTTATTTTGGAAACTTCTAGGAGTCCTCCACATATGCCATTGCTAAGTGTTTGGATTCCATAAGTCCAAAATAAAGGCCCTTTCGAGGCAACCTTTACTGGCATACCATGGAGAGAGCCCAATTTGACCTTTGTACAAGTGGTGGCTTGGGAAATTTGATGCCCAAGCCTAGGTGGTGTATTTCACAGGAAAATGGGTGATATTAATAATGGATCGAGTGTGGAAAATTTAAGAAATCACTGCTTAACACAAATTCAAAAGTTTCACCACAAACTTGAGGATCCCTAAATCTACTTCCTCAAAAAAATTTAGCCTTAGGGATGAATCTAAAATGTAAATTATAGTAGTAAAATATTCACTTCCGTCCAACCACATACACAAGTTAGCCAAGAAAATCAACATCAAAAAAATGTACTTAAAGGTAAATATGTTGTCATCCCTTAGGGCACAAATCCCAACATATAACCGATCTAAAATTACTTAATTACAACAGATTTATTACCGTCATAAATCTATCAACATAGATTCTATATATTCATGAAATTACAAGTACATACCAACAAATTATCATAAGTTAGTACAGGATAGTTCTTCAAGCTTATATAGAATAGGTGAGGGAGGCCAACAATAGTAAAGTGGACAAGGTACACAATTTACATCTATCTCAAGAAACCTAACTAATCATTAGTTAAGTCAAATATGTAGTGCTCCAACTCTAACGTGACATATCTCAAGCTTTGAGGTAGGAATTCATATTAAGCAAGGGTTCCATGGTGAGTACTCACAAGAAAAAGGTACAACGTCATTCTCGTCAAAATGTATCCAATGCTCCAACACTACCTCCTCATTTGTGTGCTCCTCTAAGTCCACCACACCTCTATAAATGCTCCTCAACCCAAGCATCCTCAAGTCAATCACAATCCTCCATTTAAAAAATCTAAGGCTCAAGGAACTCCTATTGCTACCCAAGGCTAATTAGTGGCCTCCCGTTAAATCCTCCAAATCTACTCCTCCATATTGGTCCTCCTCCTAACAAGAAACCAAGCCCTCCATAGGAAACCAAACTCTTAAGAAAGTGCACCATATAAGCATCAAGTTAAGGTATAACAATTAGTCAGTAAGCTCCAATGTAAATGTCCATTAATATAGAACCAAGGGTAGGAATCAAACCATGCACTCCACATCACATGAAGCAGCCCTAGGTATAGTGTAAACAATTTCAGAGTAACCCCAAGCTAACAAGGGGATGCTAGAGGGGTTGATGCAAAGGATTATGAGGGCTTGTGAGGTAGTTTTGGATCTATTCTAAGTTGTAGTAAACACCCACCCCGTGGCATTTTGAACCCCAAAATATGTTTTGAAACACATGGAAGTGACTTGAAAGGTTTGACATTTCCACTTCTTTCTTGTGAAGCTTGTAGTTCAGTGTGATTTGCTAGTATTTCGGGAGCATCAAAGTGCTAAGGTAAGATTTGTTAAGTCAAATGTGTAGTGCTCCAACTCTAACGTGACATATCTCAAGCCTTGAGGTAGGCATGCATATTAAGCAAGGGTCCCACGGTGAGTACTCACAAGAAAAAGGTACAACATTCTCGTCCAAATGTATCAAATGCTCCAACACTACCTCCTCATTCCCGTGCTCCTCTGAGTCCACCACACCTCTATAAATGATCCTCAACCCAATCATCCTCAAGTCAGTCACAATCCTCCATGTAAAAAACCTAAGGCTCAAGGACCTCCTATTGCTACCCAAGGCTTAGTGGCCTCTCGTTCAATCCTCCAAAGCTCCTCCTCCATATTGGTCCTCCTCCTAACAAGAAACCAAGCCCTCCATGTGCGACTCATGAAGAATGTCACCATGCTACATAGGAAACCAAACTCTTAAGAAAGTGCACCACATTATAAGCATCAAGTTAAGGTATAACAATTAATGAGTAAGCTCCAATGTAAATGTCCACTAATATAGAACCAAGAGTAGGAATCAAACCATGCACTCCACATCACATGAAGCACCCCTAGGTATAGTGTAAACAATTTTAGAGTAACCCCAAGCTAACAAGGGGATGTTATATGGGTTGATGCAAAGGCTTACGAGGGCTTGTAAGGTAGTTTTGGATCTATGCTAAGTTGTTGGAAACACCCACCTCCTGGCATTTTAAATCCCAAAATCTGTTTTAAAACACATGGTTTAATGACTTGATATGTTTGACATTTCCACTACTTTCTTGTGAAGCTGGTAGTTCGTGTGATTTGCTAGTATTTCGGGAGCATCAAAGTGCTAAGGTAAGATTTGTTAAGTCAAATGTGTAGTGCTCCAACTCTAATGTGACATATCTCAAGTGTTGAGGTAGGCATGCATATTAAGCAAGGGTCCCACGATGAGTACTCACAAGAAAAAGGTACAACATTCTCGTCCAAATGTATCCAATGCTCCATCACTACCTGCTCATTCATGTGATCCTCTATGTCCACCACACCTCTATAAATGCTCCTCAACCCAAGCATCCTCAAGTCAATCACAATCCTCCATGTAAAAAACCGAAGGCTCAAGGACCTCCTATTGCTACCCAAGGCTTAGTGGCCTCTCGTTAAATCCTCCAAAGCTCCTCCTCCATATTGGTCCTCCTCCTAACGAGAAACCAATCCCTCCATGTGTGACTCATGAATAATGTCACCATGCTACATAGGAAATCAAAATCTTAAAAAAGTGCACCACATTGTAAGCATCAAGTTAAGGTATAACAATTAATGAGTAAGCTCCAATGTAAATGTCCACTAATATAGAACCAAGGGTAGGAATCAAACCATGCACTCCACATCACATGAAGCACCCCTAGGTATAGTATAAACAATTTCAGAGTAACCTCGAGCTAACAAGGGGATGCTAGAGGGGTTGATGCAAAGGATTATGAGGGATTGTGAGGTATTTTTGGATCTATGCTAAGTTGTAGGAAACACCAACCCCTTGGCATTTTGAATCCCAAAATCTGTTTTGAAACACATGGTTCAATGACTTGAAATGTTTGATGTTTCCACTACTTTCTTGTGTAGCTAGGAGTTCAGTGTGATTTGCTAGTATTTCGGGAGCATCAAAGTGCTAAGGTAATATTTGTTAAGTCAAATGTGTAGTGCTCCAACTCTAACGTGACATATCTCAAGCGTTGAGGTAGCCATGCATATTAAGCAAGGGTCCCACAGTGAGTACTCACAAGAAAAAGGTACAACATTCTCGTCCAAATGTATCAAATGCTCCAACACTACCTCATTCGTGTGCTCCTCTGATTCCACCTCACCTCTATAAATGCTCCTCATCCTCAAGTCAATCACAATCCTCCATGTAAAAAACCTAAGGCTCAAGGACCTCCTATTGCTACGCAAGGCTTAGTGGCCTCCCATTAAATCCTCCAAAGCTCCTCCTCCATATTGGTTCTCCTCCTAACGAGAAACCAAGCCCTCCATGTGCGACTCATGAAGAATGTCACCATGCTACATAGGAAACCAAAATCTTAAGAAAGTGCACAACATTATAAGCATCAAGTTAAGGTATGACAAATAATGAGTAAGATCCAATGTAAATGTCCACTAATATAGAACCAAGGGTAGGAATCAAACCATGCACTCCACATCACATGAAGCACCCCTAGTTATAGTGTAAAAAATTTCAGAGTAACCCCAAGCTAACAAGGGGATGCTAGAGGGGTTGATGCAAAGGATTACGAGGGCTTGTGAGGTAGTTTTGGATCTATGCTAAGTTGTAGGTAACACCCACCCCCTGGCATTTTGAAGCCCAAAATCTGTTTTGAAACACATGGTTCAATGACTTGAAATGTTTGGAATTTCCACTACTTGCTTGTGAAGCTGGTAGTTTAGTGTGATTTGCTAGTATTTCAGGAGCATCAAAGTGCTAAGGTAATATTTGTTAAGTCAAATGTGTAGTGCTCAAGGACCTCCTATTGCTACCCAAGGCTTAGTGGCCTCCCGTTAAATTGTCCAAAGCTCCTCCTCCATATTGGTCCTCCTCCTAACGAGAAACCAAGCCCTCCATGTGCGACTTGAAATGTTTGACGTTTCCACTACTTTCTTGTGAAGCTGGTAGTTCAATGTGATTTGATAGTATTTTGGGAGTATCAAAGTGCTAAGGCTGACTATAGGACCCATGTAAAGGCTAAAAGTGACTATACATGGAATAATGACGATTTAACCTTGATTTTGTTATTGAAACAAGTTAATTATTTTTTACATTTTTTTGAAAGGAAGAGGAAAATAAATATTTAAAAACCTTGACAATGGCTCATTTCCTATAAGAAACTTCTTCTTTTCACTCATTCCTCACTCTCTTCAAGAGAAAGGGTTTCCTACTAGTGTTACCTTCTAGACCTACACTTATATAATTTTCATGTCTAATATAAAGATGGAAACCTAGGGAAACTTAAGGTTAAAATCGAGCCTTACTCTTAATATACTGTATGCCTGGTTATGATTACCGTTCGTGTGCATATAGTCCTTATAATACAAAGTACTTTGGAACTTGTCGTATAGATTAAATTTTGTGAAGGTTAGTATTCCCTTGTAAAAGTAGAATTCCCTTAAATCTGAAATTAATTAAGGGGTTCTAGAAAAATTGATTTAAAATCAATAATGGACCATTAATTACATGAAATGAATCAATTTTTACACACTTTTCTATTAAAAAAGTTGTTTGGATTTTTTTTTTTAAGCTTATGGTTAGAAAATCATGGAAACGTAATGAAAGGTAAAGTTGGTTTTAGAAACAATCATTCAACGATGGACCACTTAATTACTCTTAGGGTTAATGTAGAGGAATGTCGATGGTGTAATTGGCAAGTATGTTTAAGGATTCACCTCTTTATTTTTGTCAAAAAATACATCTAGAAATTAAAATAAATAACACAAAAAACTAAAACTTAATATTGCTAAAATCACACAGAGAGATTTTGTTTCGCTAGGAATTTCTAGAAAGAAACATTAACTCTGAATGGAAATATGAGTGATACTTCCAAAAAAATAAGAAAGATAATGATTTTTAGATTTCCCACCATTTTCTAGCTCTAGATTCCTTTTCATAGAAATTAAATTTCCCACCATTTTTTATCTATCTCGTTTGCGTGTTTATTCCTTCTATTTAAACAACAACAAAGTTCATCTCTATTCACTTGAATTTTGGATTTTGTTTGAGAAGAAGGTTTTTCTTGAAATTAAAGCCTATTCTTCATAAGTAAGCTATCTAAGAAAAAAACCATGATAATGAGAAGAAACGAGGAGAGGTATGTCTTACTAGTTTTATTTTTTTTCATTCCATTAACCCAATTTTTTTTTAACTAATCATTGTGATGCCATGATAATGGAGGAAATTAAAGAGACATGTATTATTAGTTTTGTCTTTTTTATTTCCACTAACAAAAAAAATGGAGTTCTCTATTATGGCCAAAGAGGAGCTGTAAACCGCGACTTCAATTGGCATTTGCCTTGTATTTCCACTTGACCCATTTCAGCTTTGTTGTCCCATCGAGGCCCTATTCACATATTTTTTCTCGTTTTGTCCTTCCAATCAAATAAATCAAAAAATCCAATAGTGAGCTACTTCGACCCGCCTCTAGCTTGGTAGGATTCTCAAGGCACTCATGTTGATTTTATTTTTTATCATTTCAATCCCATGCTTTTTGTTTATTTTTTATCGTTTCGATCCCCTGCAAAGGTGGATCTTCAACAGCCGATGGAACCACCAAACTTAACATGGCATACCTGAATATGATATCCGGAGGAAAGCCCTGGTCGATTAGTGCTGATGGAACCTCCAAACTTAACATGGAATACCTGAAGATGATAGCCGGAGGCCTAACCAAAATGAGAGTTCTCGTGGCTTCCAAACGTGAAACCCCAAGGTTATGGTTCTAAAGAAGATCCACATACTGGAATCCATATCAATGTAGGACATTGTTTTTGTTTTGTACTTCTATACCTTTTTAACAATTATTGTGCTTTCCTTGTACTTCAAAATATGCCTAACTTTGATCTTGTGCTGCAATCCAAATTTGTAGGCACAAAAAAGGATGCAAAGAAGTCCCAATAGATCATCATTTTTACATGTCATAGCTAAAGCTGCAAAGTCAGGCCACAGGGGGGGAAATCTCTCAGAAAATAAAGGAACCTCACCATCCACTGACCCACTACAACATGAATATAGTTTCTATAGCAATGACAACAATGTTAATGCACATAGTCCTGAGAAAATTGTGCAAGCACCTTTGCAAGGTATGATCACTTATGAACTTTATATTTAATGTATAAGTCACTTATGAACTTTATATTTCAGTCCTTCAAGTGTTTCATTGTAGTGTACCCACCCAAGTTTGGAAATCTATATAGGCACTACCCCTGATAAGATATGATGTTGTCACTGAAGTATTATGTCAAACACTTGTAGACCACCCTTTTTGGCACCACCAACAATCTGTTGTTATAAATTTTTTGAGTGTTGTTTAGTGTAGTTGTCAAGTTCTTTTAGTAATTGTCCAACAGGAAATTCCCTTTACCTACCAAATTGTTCAAATATTCGTAAATATTACAACTTCCTTCTTTCAAAGCAACATCCTTCTATTGGTTGGGGAGAAAATTACCTTTCATGCCAAGATAATATGACAAATTCTTTAGTTGTTTTCTTTATTTCTTGTGTGGGTTGCAAATGAGTTTGAAAGTATCAATAAGGAAGATTGTTTTTTGAAGTGGTTTTAAGGGACATTGTTGATAGGATATTTTTAATTGATAGTATGTCTCCATTATGATGGCATTGATTGCATCATTTAGATTTTTGAACATGAACATCTATGAATCTAGATAAATGGATTTTCCTTAATAACATCATTGTATGAAAGTAGTAGCAAGTTGAGATAATAACTCACTGTCTAAAATTTGGGCCAGTCTGAAAGTTAATTTATTTTTGGTGTCCCTATAAATCTATTTCTTTGTTTGATTTGTTGACTTTTCTACTATAGATTTATGGAGATATGTCAGTGTGGTCTTTAATTTATTCCTTTTAGGTTTTAATTTTATGGTGCATTATGCATGCCCTTTTAGTCGTAATGCTCAAGGACTTTGAATGTGACTATGGCATGGGTTAGGGGGGCTCAAACTAAAGTTCCCACCCCTTATCTCAGCCTCACTTGCAACAAATTAAAACAATTTGTAAGCAAGCTTCAATAAGATATCAGATCTGCTCTCTTGAGGTCTTTTGGAGGTCACAGTACACTAACTAGTTTCCATTGAAATAAATAGAGTATTCTTGCTAAAATAGTTCAGAACCTAAGCGTACTCAAGCTGCAAATACACTTGAAAATCTAACTATATACTCATCCACTTGCCTTTGTTTTTTCCAGAAAATATTTACCAAGAACTAGAACAACAAGGAAATGGTTTGGAGCAGGAACCACCTGAACAGGAGCATCACTTGGAGCAGGGACCACCACAACAATTCACAACAAGAGAATGGTTTGGAAGGGGCGAATGGATCTACTACACAAGCTATTATTGAAAAGAATGTCAAAATAAAGGGTATAGGAGAAACAAGATGTCTCTTTGGAAACACTGCAGAGGGCACCGCACTGCCAGAAATTCAATTTAATGAGAGGGGCCAGCTTGTTGGTCCACACTAACAGAAATTTTCCTCATATATGGGTGTCCTTGCGAGGGATATTCTAGGAATCAAGCACATGGACTGGAAACAAGTCTCTGAAGCGTTCAAGAAAGACACATGGAATGCAATCAATGTGAGTATCAACGAATTTATTAATTCATTGTTATTCTTAATTTTATTGATGCATGTTGAGCATGTGTGTGACAATTTTAATTTCAAATAAGAGTTTGTATCTAATAATTTATTGTTTATCTATTACAACGTGCCTATCAAATAGATCCTTCATCGGAGCATTTTTGTTATAAAGTAATATCTCAGCGCCTGAGAACTTATAGGTATAATTTGTATAAGAAATATTATTTGAAATACCAATCAGACGAGCAGAGGATCGCAAATGTTCCATCTAGAATAAATGAAGCCGATTGGATTGAATTTGTTAGAATACGACCCCAAGTTCAAGGTATAAATGAAAGACAAAATTATAGGTTATCATCATATGACATGTGATTTTGAATCCTTGCATATAATCAACTTTAATCTAACCATTCAATTTTTATTGAGTTGCAGGAGAAGACAAGAATGAACAAGGAAAATAGGGCATTAGAACAAGAGACCCACACTTCCATTCGTAGAGGTTACTTTAGGGTTGAGCATGACCTCGTAAGTTGTAACAAATTTTGTTTTTTGTTCACAATTAACAAGTTTAAATATACTTATCTCCACAATTTTATTTGTTGTGACTAGATTCAATCTTGCAATCCAAATGGCAAGCCTATAACTAGGGTTGATGTGTGGATGAAATGCCATACAAAGAAGGATGGAACTCCGATGTCATCATCTTTTGTAGAGACAATAGTAAGTTCTCAACCTATTCTTGTATGTATTATTTACGCTTGTTTTTAACGTTAATAATGTTTCTTATATTAAGTTGTTGAAATGTTTAACTTTGATAGAAACAAATTGAATCAGAAAAAAAGGATTCAGTGACACCTTCGTATGCAATAAATCGAGACACCCTCGCTATAGTTTTGGGTCTTGAGAGGAGGGTTCGTATACATGGGGTTGGATTTGGAGTCACTCCAACATAATTGTTTGGAAAAGAGCGTTCCTACAAGAAGGAATTGCATAAAACAGAAGAGAAGATGAGAGAAAAAGACAAGGAACTTGGGACAACTTATTTTTGACCAATCTTTCTTGAAACAAACTCCATTGGCTTTGGGACAACTTATTTTTGACCAAAGCGGTAACTGCAGACCACAGGTAACTTCTAAACCTATTTATTTTCATGTTCAATTTTATCTTCTTATTTCAAGGAATCTTACAATAATTTTTTTATTGGCAGGGTCAACCGCCATTACCACTTCCAAAAGCAAGATTGGAAGAAAAAAATGTTTACTTACATATTTTAATGGTGCGTTGAAGGTCGCAAAGGGTTACATAAGAAGCATTGAGCCAAATTTTGTGATGTCTAATGGGGAAGAATTAGGAGAAGGATATTATTATGTGTGTCCAAAAGTACTTTTGGTGGATCTTGATTATGAAATCAAGCTTAAGTGTAGAATCAGTCAATGTGAGTATTTAGCAGATGCACTTAACAGTTCTATACCTTGGAAAAGCAATGACATTGAATTTATCAATGATAGAGAAGAATGCCAATGACCATCTCTTGGCAGCCATTTTTGTGATCTTTTGGTCAACTATCTACATTTGGATATTGTTATCAACACTCCACTTGCTCTCTATCTAATATCCAACTCTCAAGACCCAAGTCTAATATCTAACTCTCTAATTGGAAAATTTATACACCATCATTGCCAACAACCATGCTAAGTCTGCATGACAGATATGTGCCCTTTCTGTAATGCTTCCAAACTATTGGATTGTTCCCACATGTCCCCCTTGATTCATTCCTCTTCTAGCCATTAAAACAAAGACTTCCAAGCATGTATAACTACCAATTATTTGAATAATAATATCAAATTTGATCATATATTGTGACTGTCATGAGCTGATTAACATTAATTTCAATAGAATATTCTTGTATTACATTTCCATGCATGTCATTTATATGGATGTGAACCCTAAACGCGCTACCGGAATGTTATTTCCAACTACCATACGCTTGGGTTAATAATCACACGATGTGACATTAGATTATGAAGAAACATTGCATGAACTTTTATAGAACTCGAGCCAAAGTTCAACTTATAATATATATGAGAGACAAAGTAGATTAATTGTAATTTTTGTATTATGTATTTTTTAAATTATATTTTTATTGGATTGGATATAAAATTTAAATGAAGGTTTAAAAATAAACTTAAAAAATTCACAAGATGATCAAGGTAGATGTAGTCGTCTATTGGATAGACGTGTTTCTAGTGGAAACCGAAACCGCTTATCATGTGGTACCATGAAAAGCTATATTGTGCAGAAACGGGCAGGTAGGTTAAGTAGGATAGGATAAGAGAAAATTAAGGAGAAAATAACTTTTAGATATAAAGAATAAAAACCAATCTTTTTTAAATATTAAAAATAATAAGATAAAACTTTAAAATATATTAATATAACATTATGGATAAAAAAGAGGAAGGAAAATCGAATAAAGAATAAATAAATTCAATTGGGATGGATGATAGTTATTTGAATTAATATTAATTAAATTTGGTACTAAAAAGGTAAGGGAAATGAGCAATGATAACTAATTGAGTTAATATTAATTAAATTAAAATTAAAATTTAAGTTAAAATAATATTAAAACAAATAAAAAGGTGAATAAAGTATTAAAATAAAGAAAAAATGATTTTTTAAAATATTATTAAGTGAAATAAAAATAGATATTAAATTTGAATTGGTGAAGTGGTAAAAATACTAGAGAAAGAAATAAATTAATATAGAGGAAATTTTGAACTCAAGTTATGCCTTAGTCAAATTAATTAAAAAGTGTTAAAAGGATTAAATAGGGATAAAAATAATTAGGAAATAAAAAAATCTGAACAAATAATAACTTGGTTCATTGGGTTTAGAACCCACATAGGAGATGCTAAGAATATCACTTACTGGAGGTTCATCAACCTACTCAATGCTTCCTATAAGATTTTGGTCAAAACTGTAATGTCGATACTTAAAATTATACCACTTAAAGGTTAGATGATGTCCTCCTTGTTCAGTGTTTGTTTTACAGAGGCCTGCAACTTGGTTGGGAAGTGGAGGAACTTGTAATGTCCCAGAAAAAGAAGCAAGGCACCTCCTAACACTACCATAACAATGGAAAGCATGTTCGACCAAGTCGAATTGAACATATAATTCTTTCTAAGGATCAATAAGCCTCATGCTTTTAGTATTAAATTGAAATCAAGTATCAAACATCCAATCTCTAAAACCTTCTTATATCTTTTAATGATCCAACTTGCAAAGAAAAAGGAAGAAGAAGAATAGGCATGGCTATGATGTATGCAACTAGAAGAAATAACTACCTACAAGTTTTGCATGACTAGGAATTGAATGATAAATTTAGCAACAAAAAATAAGCAGTTGGTTGCATCCATCCATCTAATAGAGATCACATTTACTCACTAGCATTTTTTAACCCAAAATCCAACGACATAGATGTCCGATTTTCGACATCATGCTGTCGACCATCCGACAAGCATCTTCTTTTTTAAACGCCAATGGCACTTCCACATAAAAATTTAAATCTTGGGTACTTTATTCAATCAAGTGAAGAAAATCCAGCTTTTCTTCATTTCTGAACTATGTTTTATTGCACATATCTATAAAAGTATCACTTGATGTCCGCCTTATTCATGTCTCATTGAGCATTGAAGATAATACAAAAACAACGTTTTGGCTATCTTTGTGTCTTCTTCCTTTGGTAGTGCTTATAGAATCAAACAAGTTGTAAAAATTCATCCCTTCATCATGGTCAGAGCACACACACTCAAATACCAACATGATCCCTTCTTCTTAAGTATGCGTCATCTGACTACTAAACTGTAGAATTCAAACTTGATCTTCTTTGATATCTTGGTGACAAGCTCATATATTTTTTCATCATTGTCTTCTTAAGTTGACTATTCGAAACTTCCCTTTTATCTTTTTAACATATTTCATATATTTTAGGCATATTGGGATGATATACATTCATGCTTGGATTTTCATGATTAATAGATGATTTTTGTTCAAAATAAGAAACATTGCATGAATTCACGTTCGAGGATTGCTAGAATTTTTTTTTTAGGTCATGTTTGCACTAGAAATTGTACCTAGACTACGAAGGCACAAGCTAGAACATCCAATATGAAAAAATGGAAAAAATGATGGTTTGTTTCTTGTAAATAGTGAAGGAATCAAGTATGGATAGGGTAAAGAAATGTAAACAACATACAATAACTAATCAGCAAATAATCTTAAAGATCACAAATTAAAAACAGCTTCATAAAGAATTAGATAAGTTCTCAAGTTTAAAAGCATCTTAGGATTAAAAACCTTTATCAAAAAATGAAATTTCAAACAGGGTGATCAAACTAATCATAAACTATAACAAAAACAAATAGAGAATAACATGGCTTATATCATAATTTCATTCCAAAATATGCAGTCTTCAAAATACTCACTGAGAGTTTGTCATATGTGTCTCTGATACATGAGCTTGAATGCTTCTAACCCCTCTAGAACCAAAATCCAACCCTTATAACCCCCTCCATCATTTCTTCTTTTATAATTACAAAAAAGGAATTTTAAAATCCATCTTTAAGGATTCGAATATGTTTCAAGAGTTTACATACAAAAAGGAGTCTTCAAAATAGTAAAATTAATTCCTAAAAGTATGGCTTTATATCTATCATCAAAAGATGCGTCATTGAAGTTTGTTAGACAGTTGTAGGGCCATCTGGATCTCAGATCTGTCGAGCTGCCTCCGCCAAAATAGTCAATCCATTGAATTCTTGTCATCTCTTGAGGAGTCGAACCTGTTCTGCTTCTAATACTTGAATCTTGTTTGATAGTTTTGTATTTTGCTTGGTTAATTATTCAATCTGACCCTGTGCATTCCTTTTCCTCTTTAAGACTTCTTTTGTTGCTGAAATGAGCTCTTGATAATGGTCATTCACCTCTTCCAGATCTTCTCTTAATCTCCTATTGGATTGCATGAGTTTATCATTTGCATCATTCAAATATTCATTTTGTTCTTTATATTGTTGTAGTGACTTTTTGAGAACTTCAACCTCTGAATATATCTGGATTGATTCTTGATGTACTAGATATTTATCTAAGCTTGATGGAGTTTCTACCTTTTTGATAAGAATATCTTCCTGTGTTTCATAAAAATTCTCTGACCCTTTTTCATTTATCTCCTTTGTTGAAACTTCCAAATGAACAGTTTTTGAGCTCAATCCATGTTCAAAACTTTGAATTGTTTCCTCCTCAAAAACTTCACAACACTTTTCCAATGATTCTGTCAAACCTTGATGATTATTTTCCGTAACTTCAAATAATTGTTGTGGATACAACTCTACCCTTTTTCCCTTCGATTCTTCACTACTACATATGGGTGGATTGTTCCACGAAATTTTTCCACGTTTTCAACATTCGTGGGTCAAAAAATGATTTTTTAATTTATTTTTTTTCAGGGCAGAAAAAACGTGGCAATATCCACGATTTTTAAAGTTCCACGAACATTCCTCCCTATATCGACGAAGTTTTTAGGTTTCACTTTTCGTGGAAATAGGGACGAAAGTCAATCTATATAAACTACACACTCTCACCATAATTTTCACATTTTCTTTTCTTGCGGCACATTGAGCATGGATTTTCGACTTGCGGGGTGATTGTATGAGCTTGGATACTCTGCATAGGTCTGATATTGAACTTGCAAGGTTAGTAATGTGTAATTTTTTGTCTATATTTTTATAAGGGTTAGATTTTAATATTGTTTATAAGTAATGAGGCTTAGGTCATGTTAATTTGTTTTTTTTCCTTTCTAATATTTTTGTCAAGAACTTGCTATCATTTTCATTTAACTTGCTATATTTTTTTCAAGAACTTGTTTTTTTTGGCTTAGGTCATGTTAACTTGCTTTTTTTCCTTTCTACCCACAAAATTTCATTATAAAACGGTTGTGGCAAGGAAATTCATGGAAATGCTATTTTAAGTCCAACATACTTCTAGCTTAAGAATTGCATCACCTTGTCAAATCTAGATTCTAGTTAAATATTTTAGGGTAACTAGTTGATTTTCATGGTAAATAACATTCATTCTAGTACTAAAGTCATTTTTTTAAATTAAATTAAGTGGTACTTTTCTTGCTTGTGATTAATATTGTGTTTGTGATGCTTTTTTTTGTTATAAAAAATTTGTGATGCTTCTTAAGCTATGCAACATATTCAAGAAGCTTATGAAAACATATTCACGAGAGTTCACAAATAGCCCATCCCTATTTCATCTACAAGATAAAAATCTATAATGCATAAAGGTTCTTGTTCAAATACTACATCTCCAAGTTAGGCCACTTGAACCCATTCTCTTACCAATTCTCTTTGTCATCCTAAGTTATGAAACACTATAAGTGACATAATCTCTTCTCCTAGTTCTAATGCGTACCACATTGATGTGTCCTACTAAGCTAGGGATTATAACTACAATATTGGTTAAGAGCCTACCCTCTTTGGTGGTCAAACTATATGAGGTCTTCAAACTATACAAGTAGTTATCAATTTTCCAATATTTTTGGTTCCTTAACATTTGACATTTACCATTTTTTTTAGCAACCAACCATTCTCAATTGAATTTCTCACAACCAACTTACCATCTTTCCATTTATATTAACTTTAGTCTTCATGTTTTTCTTTATAAATATAGAAAATATTGGATTATAATATACTATATTTAGAAATGTACTTATAATATCTAATGTAATTGACAAGTTATTGTTTTGTATGGTGTAGGTAAGACAATTACTTGTACGGACACTACAAGGATTTGTCACTATGAATGAAAATGCAAGGAAGCTTGCTCAGTTTAGAGCTGCATTAGAGGCGAGAGGAGATCGAAAATGTTATTGTCCTTGCTTTGATTGCAGGGGCTTGCAAAAAAGAAGACTTTTAATAGAAACAGCTGAAAGACATTGTAGGGAGAAGGGGCACGCTGAAGGGGGTTATGAATATTGTCCCCTGGTAAGAATATTTTTGGGGTTCAATTTTTAATATATTCACTGTAATTTTCATCATGTTTGCATGAATTTTAGTAAAATGTCTTTTTTTTTACTATATGTTCTATACAAACTAATTTTTCTATGTTGTTTGTAAATTTATGGACAATGCCCCAAAATGTCGCGTTCCAGAGAGTTATTTGCCAAGTACTAGCAGAAATACTCATTCAGTACAACCCGACGAACTTCTACATCAGAATATTGAAGATGATCAAGTAGTTATTTATGATGATATAATGGATGTAGATAACATTAGTGACACAGATCAGGAAGATGAGATACATAGATTGATCCAAGACACATTTGCTCCAATGGATGAGGACAACCAGGATGATAGTGATGATGTTGATCCTCTACTTGAGAAGTCATGTCAACCTCTTTATGAAGGCTCAAAAACAAATCTTTTATCCGCTATATTTTTTTTAGTGAACTTGAAGGTTTTGAATGGATTATCAAACACCTGTATGACACAGATACTAAGGTATGTAATTTGTTTTATTTTTATTTTTGTCTGCATGTTCACAATATCTATATCTAGAAAGGGTTGACTTTTTTCCTATATTGTTGCTATTATAATCTAATGTGTAAAGTTTGGATGCGATATTGATGATTAATATTGTTTTCATTGATTTATTCTTTTGAATTTTGTAGATTGTTAGGTGAATTTCTATTACCAACTTCAAATATTTTACCATGCACATATTGAGGGATATATGTCGTTATGAAAGCATTTGGTATGGAGTATCAAGCTATTGATGCATGTCCTAATGATCATATCATATACTATGGACAATATGCATTAGAAAATGAATGGCCACAATGTCAAACAAGTAGGTATCGAACCGATAAAGTGACAAAAAAGGTGCCTCAAAAAGTTCTTCATTATATTCCGATAATCCCATGTTTCCAGTGGTTGTTCAGATGTCAAAGTATAGCACAGTTTATGGATTTCCATGAAAAGAACAGAAGTTGCAACGATGTTCTTCGAATGCCTGCAGATGGTTCTACATTCAGTTACATCGAAGAAAAGTGGCCAATTTTTAAAGAAGGTCCTCGTAATGTTAAACTTTCTTTGGCAGCTGATGGTGTCAATCCATTTGGAGAGCTTTGTTCTACCTACTCAGTGTGGCCTGTTTTTGTTATAAACAATAACCTTCCTCCTTGGATGCCGATCAAGAGAGAGCACACAATGTTGGCAATGATTGTTCCAGGTATTTAATTAATAGGTATTTTTTTAATTGAAAGTCTGATCAGTAAATATTTCTTTGATTTGTTTCGTGCATGATAATTATGTCTTTCATTGATTAGGCAAGTACCAGGTTAAAGATATGAACGTATATCTTGAGCCTCTTATCGATGAGTTGTTGAAGTTATGGGCTAGCGTCACTCTGTATGATATTTCTAGACCAATCGGGCAAAGACGATTTCAATTCCATGGAATACTTGCATTTACAATTCATGATGCTCCTGAGTTAACACATTTTTGTGGTATATTGTTGTTACTTTCTTTTGTTCATTAATATTATATATATATGTTGATAATATCATGCATTATTTTAAATTGTAATGCTAATTTGCTACACCAATTCATATATCTTGTAGGTCTTCAAACCAAGGGTAATTATGCATGTCCATTTTGCGGTCCCAGGATAAAATCTCGCCGTTCAAGGAGTTTATCAAAGGAAGTGTTCGATGAGTATAGGCACTTTCTGCCGAAGAACCATAGTTATCGAACTACAGACAAAGAAAAATTTAACGGTAAAGAAGAGAATGGAAAAAAACCATGAAGAATGACACCTCACCTATGGAAGGTGGAATATAATAGAAACCGTCAAGGTATGCCGTTTTTTTGTGTATTGAATTATGTTCAACGCGATATGTTATACCATTATTGATTAATTGGTTTTAATTTGATTATGTACTGATGTTTCATGAATGTCGTTAAGGCACACGAGGAATCAAAATTTACCCAATTCAATTCAGTAGGTTGTCATACTACGAGCACCTGCAAATAGTTCATTTGTTTGACACAATGCATATCGGGAAGAACATAACATAAATGTTATGGCGAATATTAGATGGAAGGACTAACAAAGAAAAAATTGGAAATATTTGTAGTGACATCCAAGAATCTAATCACACATTGCAAAGTGTGATCATTAATTCTTATGGTGATGGCCGTCAACAGAATATTATTCTTCCTTGGTGCTTGACAGAGCAACGGAGCAATATTGTGAGAGAGGTCATAAAAAATATCAGGTTTCCGATGGGTTTTTCGTCAAACATAAAGAATATCTTGACGAAAAAAGGTGATTTTGCAGGGGTTAAAACACATGATTGGCATACATTCATTAAGGTAATCATTAGTCTATAATATGTGTCATTATCGGTATGCACTATTTTATTAATTCTATTCTCTTATCTAGAAATAAATATTAATAATTAACGGTTTTTTGATACAGTATGTTCTACCTTTATCTCTCCCAGATGACTTTAACAGCAACATAAAACATATTATTTATGTTCTTGGAAAATACATGAGGTAAGTAATGTTTTACTTCGAAAATGTACTTCGTCTGTGGTCTGTAGTGGAACTTATTGACATATATTATGTTTTTCCCGCAAATATTATATATGCCTTGACATATTGTTTTATTGCATCATTTGTAGGTGGCTTTCATCAAAAGAAATCCATAAAGAAGATATACGGCACTGGAAGAGAGAAATTCCCTGACTAATGTGTGAAATCCAATAGTATCTACCTCCAGCGTTTTTCAATGCACAAGAACACTACCTCATACACCAAGTTGAGGAGATTGAATTATGTGGACCAGTACACACAAGGTCGATGTGGATGGTGGAGAGGCAGTTGAAGTCATTGAAGGATTTTGTTAGACAAAGAGCGCGTCCCGAGGGTTCTATGGTTGAAGGATATATGGTATATCAATGCATGGTGTACATTAGTGAATATCTACCTAAATTAGCAGAAAATATGAATGTGCCTCGCATTTGGCATCTCGACTCCATCAACAAATTTGAAGGGGAGGTCCTACTGGGGAGAGGTACATTTAGGACCGTGAAAGGTAATTATTATTATACGTTGTTGAATTAAGATGTTACACATTTATTCTTTCCAATCTTTTATTATCATACTGTTTTTAACTCTTTTTAATAATTATTCATTTTCAACTATAATAAACTATGTTCCTTTAATGATGATCTAATTAAATATGAAATTGAATTGTTTTTTTATCCTATAGTTGGTGAGTGTGGGATGATTTACATTTATACATTGCAAACAACCTTGATTGGATGGAGCATTGGATAAAAGATTGTGAAGAATTCTTCAGTAGGTTATCATGGGAAGGGGTCAGTAACATGATTAAAATAGCTCATCGTTTTTGACATCAGATTCCTGACCTTACGTCGCAAAAGGAAGTTGATTTAGCCTATGGTGTAAATATAAAAAGGCAAGTAATTTTTTTTACCCACATTTTTTCTAGTTACTTCGATCCATTTTTCCAATTATTACATTTCGTTTGTTTAAGTTTTCAAATATATTTACTAACTCCAATAGGACGTTTATTAATTCACAATGTATTTTTAACCTGTTGTCAATGTTGCAGCTCAAACATCACAAGGCTATGTTGTGTAATGGTCGTAAATTTCGTATCAAAAAGTTGGATGATAACAGGAAAACCTCGGATTGTGGGATAACTGCAGTCTTTAAGGTCACCAATGTTTCCTCCAGAAGAAACCGAGAATAGGTACTATGGGCATTTGGAGGACATTGTTGAATAGGTATTGTATCGTCGCATTCATTTTTTTTAACACTTCCAGGTATCGTCTCTATATCGACGAACAACAATGTAGCCTATAGAGAATGTTTCCACGCAATTGCTGAACCTGCCACGAAAGTTTGTGAATCCTTACGTGGATACTGCGACGATGATTCATGGAACTATAAAATATCTTCCACGCAAGTGCTGAACCTACCACGAAAGTTTGGGAATCCATGCGTGGATACTGAGACGATATTTCATGGAACTATAAAAGAATCATCGACGCAGGTGCTAAATATGCCATGAAAGATCGTGAATGGATACGTGGATACTGCGACGAAGTTTCGTGGAAGATTCAGAGCCAGTGTGGAAATTTATAGGATTTTTGCATCGATATAGAGACGCAATTTTTTGGCAGGATGTATTTTCCGTAGATATGAGAAAAGTTGTGTTGTTGACACGTGGCATCAAAGAAGCGTTGCTATTGCCACGACGTGGAATGTTCGTCCCTATATCCACGGAAAAAAGAAACACCAATCATTGCAACAGGGATGAAAATTCGTGGCTATTACAACGAACTTTCATGGCAAATTAGACCATATGTAGTAGTGCTTCATCACTTGAAGAATCCTGAATTGTAGTATTTTTTTCATTTTCTAACTTAGGGTTTAGAGTTTTTTTCATATTCAATCTTAACTTGTTTGATGCCATGGTCTTAGGTCTCCATTTGGGCATTTCAGGCTCAACTATAATCTTGATATCAACTTCAACACTAGGGAAAGGAAACATACCTTCCTCTATAGGCCTCTCCTTGGTAACAAAAGGGGTATCAGGGGTAGGAGTAATTTCTTCATTATGTGAGGCCATGGGTTGTTTCTCTGATATATGTTCCTGTTTTGTTTCATCTGGCTTCACAAATTCTTCTTGCAAACCGCATCTTTCAGCTAGGTTCACCTCTTCGCACAGGTTCCTTTTTAATCTTTTTATGATGCTGGGTTGTCTTTGAACTCTCTTCTGCTTACTGACTGATTTTTCAGCCTCTTCAAATCCAGGCCAAAATAAGAAGTGTTTCCAACCATGGTTCCTCTTTTCAAGCTTTGTTAACACTATTAACTTAACCAAACCGTGATGAAGGAAAGATTGATTCGTATGATCTAAATGACCTTTCACTCTATTGGCATTTTGGTGAGGCTTTTCAAGAAGTAGAAGGGTAAATTCATCTTTAATTGATCATTTAAATGCAACAGGAACATGAAGTGGTATTTGTAGACTGTAGAAAACCTTCCTTCACAGGTGATGTAACGTTGCACAGTTCCAATGACCTCTCTCCATTCAGGTTTTACAGCGTTGAGGCGGATGCCTTTGTTCCAGTCCAAAGATTCAAAGTCGGGCAACATAAATGAATCTATATAAAATTCAAATGGAATTTTTTTAAACCACCACTCCCCCTCGATGGTTATACTAGTCGCCTCAGCTATCAATTCTTCAGTCAATTTGAAATTGAGGGTTTGGAATTCAACATAGGAGTTTGAACAATTTTGAGCGAAGGATCGAGTGACCTCTAAATTGTAACCTGTAATTTTCTCAAAAAAATGAACCAGCCAGCCCTTCTGAATAGCTCGGCACATTCATGGAAATCCACCACCCAATCGGTGCTCACTGTCTCCAGCCTACATAGCTTACCACTCTTCTTCATACTTGTTGTTCCTAAAACAGTTTCTTTTCACCCGTGAACAGATGTATCGATCCCCTGTAGCAGTAACTCAAGTGGAGCTAGGGTAAACGTGTGGTCTCTATTTTCAAAGCATCGATGGTGGAATCATCCAGCTTGACAGCTGTTACAGCCTTCCTGACAAAAATCCTTCATGAAATCTAATGCATGAAATTGGATATGCGCCAACCATACTCTTCAATGATTTCAGGATTCCGGCAGCGCCAATATGTGTGAAGCTTTATGATTGCGCTATCAGAATATGCCAAGTCACATTTCAATTATGAAATGTTCACAAAATATTTAAACAAGGGTTAGGAAAGTATTACATCATGTATTGAAGACCTAAAGGGAAATGAAAATGTTTATAAGCCAATGTTTAATCTAAAAACAAAACAAAATAAATAATAAATAATAAAACTAAAGTAAATAAAACTAAATTCAAAGCTTATATGATATAACTAAGGTAAATAATAAGAATGAAAAATAAAAAAATGAAAGGAGTGCAATTTCAGCTCTAACAGGTCATAGGAGGAGGTCAATTCCCATTTTTTAGAACTTATTGGCATATAAAAGATGCAACTTGACTTCACATCCTATATCATACTAGTGAATCACTCAACAACATACAAACTAGCTGTTGCAAAATGCACACAAAATACCATCCTATCTCAAAGACTTAGTCTTGACGATATCCATTAGAGTAGTTGTCAACTCATCCAAAGTGATTGCTTACACAACCTTGTATGGGTTTCATATATTCTATGTAGGCCCCCATTGAGACAAGTCTACATGTCCATTCTTCATCTCTAATATGTGAGAATTCATGACTAATACGTTGACCTGTAGTGGCAAACAAACTTTTTCTCAATCTCCTGCTTCATTAGTCTCTCTTATGTGGTGTTTTCTCCATTGGTCAATATCTATTGCATAACTAGTGGAATTGGGTTTTGAGTTCGGATCATGGGAGAACTAGGGGAAATTAAATTTGAGTTGTGACGAAATGATAATACCGTTAAACATCAATCTCTCATCTTAATCCCAAGGTTAAAGAACAATTGAAAAAGGAGATTAAGGGAAAGATGGTTATAGGTCTGATATTTCCTATAAAAGAGTCTATTTGGATTAATCACATCAATGTCATTTAGAGTAATAAATATACGGATGGTATCAAGGTCGGTTTGGATTTTAGAAGTTAGTTATTCATGTATGTGGGAAATGAAGCATGCTCTTTTACATATTTATTCTTTGAATACCATCAAGTCAAGATGGAAAAAGAGGACACCCGATCACTAGAGAACATGCCTATGCCATCTGATGATATTATCATCACAAAGACAATCTTTGGCGGGCATTTCCCAATGCCTCTTCAACCTTCATTTGAATAGTAAAAACAAGCTTTTTCTCATTTTGGCAGGCTTGTATTTCGCACGTGTGAACTCCATAGGAAGATCTGAGCTCATGGTTAGATAACCAATTCACCAGAGAACAAGCCTACTCCATTTGATTAAATTTATCATCACAAGGACCCCTCCTTGCGGGAATTATCAAATGGCCTCTTATCCATGTGAGTTTGACACTTGGACAACTTTTTGTTCTTAATATGAAAAACACTTTTTTCTTCACTTTGGCAGATTGATTTCTTTCATATGTGATCACCATAAGAGAAACTGAAATCATGAGTGGATAACTACTTCAACAAGGAACAACACCATGTCAAAATATGAATTTATTGACACACACACATCATCTAGCAGGCATCTGAAAGTGGCCTTCCAAACTGTTGATTTGACACTTAGGCAAAATTATCAAACCCTAGGTTAGTATGAAGAGACTTTTCTTTTCACCAAATTGGAAGTGTGAGACACCCAATGAATAGAGGCCAACAAGGTGATTCCATCCATACCAATTTCACCCCTTGAAGCCTCTTTCTCTCTCCTCGGCAGGCATTTTACTGGAGTAGTGCAAATCAATCTAAGAAGCACTTTTGGCAGATCAATATCTTCTTCCTCAGAGACTCTTTGGACAAACCAATGATATGGTTGGATGCACGAAACAACATTCTAGAGACCCATACTCTCAAAATAATTTTAGAAATAAACCACAAGACATGGCGGGCATTTTACTAAGGTCACTCAGGCATTTCTAGTGATTTTATACTTAGACAATTTTTGTACTTTCCTAGACTGGTCCAATCCGCCTAAAGCATTGTTTTGGCATATCCATAACTTCTTCCTCATACACTTTTTGGACAATATGAGACCATGGTCAAGTAGGCAACTCAACAAGGTACATCCTGACCATATGGTGTGGGCATTTACTCTAACCCACAAATTATGGCGGGCATTTCCTTGAGGCTACCTAGACCAGTTTTCCAACACTTGCCATTTTCAAGAATTTCTCCAAAGTTTATCCTGAACCCCTATTTTGGCAGACTTCTAACTTTCTCCTCAGACATGATTAAGGAAAAATGGGACCATGAATAGATATTCACTTTAACAAGCTATGGTCTGGTATGATGGTGCAGGAATTTTCTTCAAACCATGAATTATGGCGGGCATTCTATTAGAGCATCTCTGACTAGTTTTTCCATACTTAGTCAATTTCCAAAGTTTCCAAAGTTTCACAAACTTGCCATACTTTTCCATAATGATTTCAGATTGCAACACTGACTTCATGATGATGAATATGAATTTATTAGCACACACACATCATCTGGCGGGCATCTGAAAGTGGCCTTCCAAACTGCTAATTTGACACTTAGGAAAAATTATCAAACCCTCGGGTTAGTATGAAGAGATTTTTCTTTTCACCAAATTGGAAGTGTGAGACACCTAATGAATAGAGGCCAACAAGGTGATTCCATCCAAACTAATTTCACCCCCTGAAGCCTCTTTCTCTCTCCTCGGTGGGCATTTTACTAGAGTAGTGCAAATCAAGCTAAGAAGCACTTTTGGCAGATCAATATCTTCTTCCTCGGAGAATCTTTGGACAAACAAATGATATGGTTGGATGCACCAAACCAAATTCTAGAGACCCATACTCTCAAAATAATTTTATAAATCAACCACAAGACATGGCAGGCATTTTACTAAGGTCACTCGGGCATTTCTAGTGATTTTATACTTGGACAATTTTTGCACTTTCCTATACTGGTCCAATCAGCTTGAAACACTGTTTTGGCGGATCCATAACTTCTTCCTCAGACACGTTTTGGACAATATGAGACCATGTTCAAGTAGACAGCTCAACAAGGTACGGCCTGACCATACGGTGCATGCATTTACTCTAACCCACAAATTATGGCAGTCATTTCCCTGAGGCCACCTGGACCAGTTTTCCAACACTTCACCATTTTCAAGAATTTCTCCAAAGTTTATCCTGAACCCCTATTTTGGCAGACTTATAACTTTCTCCTCAGACATGCTTAAGAAAAACTGAGACCATGAATAGATAGCCACTTCAACAAGCTATGGTCTGTTATGATGGTGCGGGAATTTTCTTCAAACCGTGAATTATGGCGGGCATTCTCTTAGAGCATCTTTGACTAGTTTTTCCATAGTTAGTCAATTTCCAAAGTTTCCAAAGTTTCACAAACTTGCCATACTTTTCCAGAATGATGTCAAATTGCAACACTGAATTCATGATGATGAAGATGATGATGAAGATGAATTTATTGACACACACACATCATCTGGCGGGCATCTAAAAGTGGCCTTCCAAACTGCTGATTTGACACTTGGGAAAAATTATCAAACCCTAGGTTAGTATGAAGAGATTTTTATTTTCACCAAATTGGGAGTGTGAGACACCCAATGAATAGATTCCAACAAGGTGATTCTATCCAGACCAATTTCACCCCTTGAAGCCTCTGTCTCTCTCCTCAGCGAGCATTTTAATCGAGTAGTGCAAATCAAGCTAAGAAGCACTTTTGGCATATCAATATCTTCTTCCTCAGAGACTCTTTGGACAAACCAATAATACGGTTGGATGCACCAAAAAACATTATAAAGACCCATAAATTTTGAATTTGAATATCATTCTAAGGTTTGAAGGTCCTAATTGCGCTACAAGGTTTGAGGACCCCTTGGAAGGGTGATTCCACCCATCCTGAGGTTCTATTCTATAAAAGAATTTTTCAATGTTGATAATGAATTCCTTTGGGGTACATCGTGGAATTGAATAACTTGACTTGAGTTTGATGATTATTGACCTATCAAGAGTGCATGCTTGAGTTTTGATGAGGATTTTCTTGCTTGAAGGTATTCTTCTTGTAATCTATTTTGATGTCACTTGGTGAGATCTAACTCTTTCAATTGGCTTCATTCGGCGAGTCTTTGAGGTTAATTGGTTGATTTTATGATTTCTTGATTTATGATTTTTTCATGAATAAATCATTTGATGGGTTTCATTTGTCCTATTCGCGTGTACTCTAATTTCCCTATGATGATGATTGATTTTTGTTTAATTTTTTATGCATTATGAGATGTTATATCTTTTGATTTCAAGCTTAATTGAGCTTTGTTTCACTCACTCTCGATGGTTTATTGTAGATGACGAATGTATCACAAGAGTGGTTGAATTAATGTGGGGAAGGAGGTCAGAAGAAGGGTAGGTGAGTTTTGAGATCATTTATTAACTGGTTGATTTGAAGGAGGATATAAATCCCAGAGTTCCATGTTTTTAATATAAGTTGGGTGATGGTTTAAGTGGTGTCGAAACTGCATATGCTTATATTTGTATGTCCTCTTAGCCTCCCAAGGAAGTAGAAATCTAGTGACAACATCGATGGATTATGTCAATCAAGTGGGTAACTCTAATGAGTGATTTGGTCTTTTAATATTTTAATGATGGAATCACCTTCATTGGAAATTATATAACGCATTGAAAATGGTTGGATGATTGGTGCATGTTCCCAAGGAGTTTTCTCATCCTCCTAGGGTTTCACCCGATTATTCTTCCTCTTTAAGGAATTTTTGGGATGATCATTTTGCATATTTTCCTCCTTTGTCTCCTCAATTTTTGGCGTCCTCCATATAGATATGACATTCATAAACTATACATATTGCTCGTTTTCTTGTAATTATACAGCCTTTGCCCAAGCAAGTATATTAAGGTATTATCATGATTATTTTTGCTTAAATTCCTTTGATTTTAATGATTTAGATAAGAAATTGAAAATTAACGTGCTAATGATATTATGAGCATAGTTCCTGTTGTACAGTTGAGTTCCTGCCACCTGGATCAGATCTGGCTACACATCGCAATTTCAGTTACACAATCATTTGTTCTCATATATCCATTTGTTTTGATGGAATTCGAGGATATAATAGGCGGTGAAGAACAAGGACCTAATATGGTTGTGAACCTACAAATCGATCCTCAACTACTCCCGAATAAACATGAATGATCAGTCAAAGATGGGGTGCAAGATGCTTCATAACTACCAGATGTTAATGCTTGGCACATATCTAGAACGAGTTGTTGAATATGATTTTCATTAATGTCAAAGAGTTCAGTAATGACAAAGGAATAACCAAGGACAGGATGGTAGGGCAAACTCAGTGAAAGACAAAGGAATGACAAAGGAAGTGATGACATGGAATGTATGATGATGTGGCATGTGTGATGAAGCTGGAAAGACACATGATGGTGTTCTGGTGCTATCATTAATTAAGTGTTGTAATCTGACATCATTCTGGAAAAGTATGAAAAGCTTGTGAAACTTTGGAAATTGACTAAGTATGGAAAAAGTAGTCAAAACTGCTCTAAGAGGATGCCCGCCATATTTCATGGTTTGAGAAAAATGAACGCACCATCATATCAGGCTGTAGCTTGTTGAAGTGGATATCTAGTCATGGTCTTAGTTTTCCTTAATCATTTATGAGGAGAAATTTATAAGTTTGCCAAAACAGGGTTTCAGGTTGCTTTTACACCAAAGTAGCAAAACTGCCTATGTGGCCTCAAGGAAATGCACGCCATAGTTTGTGGGTTGATGAAAATTCCCGCACCATATGGTAATCTTGTAGAATGTTTTTTTTTGCACCTGACCATGGTCTCATATTGAACAAAGAGTCTCTGAGGAGGAAGATATTGATCTGCCAAAAGTGCTACTTAGCCTGATTTACACCACTGCAGTAAAATGCCCATCGAGGAAAGAGAAAGAGGTTTCAAGGGGTGAAATTGGTTTGGATAGAATCCCCTAGTTGGCCCCTATCCATTGGATGTCTCACACTTCAAATTTGATGAAAAGAAAAATCACTTCATATTAACCTAGGGTTTGATAATTTTGCCCAAGTGTCAAATCAACAGTTTGGAAGGCCACTTTGAAATGCCTGCCAGATGATGCGTGTGTGTCAATAAGTTCATCCTTTGACATGGTGTTGTTCATTTTTGAAGTAGCTATCCATCCATGGCTTTATTTTTCCTTATGGTGATCATATCTGAAATCAATCAATCTACCAAAGTGAAGAAAAAAGCATTTTACATATTAAAGACAAAAATTTCTAAGTGTCAAACTCACATGGCTAAGAGGCCAGTTGGAAATGCCCACAAGGAGGTGTTCAGGTGCTGATAAAATTAATCAAATGGAATAGGTTTGTTCTCTGGTGAATTGGTTATCTAACCATGAGTTCCGATCTTCCTATGGAGTTCACACGTGTGAAAAACAAGCCTGCTAAAATGAGAAAAAGCTTGCTTTTACTGTTCAAATGAAGGTTGAAGAGGCATTTGGAAATGCCCGCAAAGAGGTGTCCCTATGCTGATAAAATTAATCAGGTGGCATAGGCTTGTTCCTTGATGAACTACTATCTATCCATAGGATCAGATTTGCCTCTGGAGTTCACACGTGTGAAATACAAGCCTACCAAAATGAGAAAAATGTTGTTTTGTTTTGCATATTGAGAACAAAAATTTGGCTAAGTGTTGAACTCACATGGCTAAGAGGCCATTTGGAAATGCTCGCAAGAGGTGTCCTTGTGCTGATAAAATTAATCAGGTGGCATAGGCTTGTTCCTTGATGAACTGGCTATCTATCCATAGGCTCAGATTTACCTCTGGAGTTCACAAGTGTGAAAGGAAAGCCTGCCAAAATGAGAAAAAGATTGTTTTATTGTTCAAATGTAGGTTGATAAGGCATTTGGAAATGCCCGCCAAAGATTGTCCTTGTGACATGATAAATTTATCAGATGGGATGGGAATGTTCCCTGAGGATTTGACCATACAGCCATGGAGTCAATTTCCTCCTTGGTGCTCACACGTGCGAGATTTTTGCCTGCCAAAATGGTGAAAAATAAGGTTAATGACACCTTATGATATGCCCACAAGGGCTTATGGAATACCCACAAGGGGCTTAAAAGATAAAGCTCCCAAGAGCTTTATTATGCCCGCAAGGGCCAAGGGTTATTCCCGTAAGAATTTGGTTATGCCCGCAGGGGTTTAATGAATAAGCTCACAGGAGATTAAAAGATGCCCGCAAGGGCTTAAGTATGCCCACAAGGGGATGAATGGATAAGGGATAAAGAGATTCCCACAAGGGCTTGTGAAAATCCCGCAGGGGCTTAAATGCCAGCAAGGGATTAAGTTATGCCTGTAGAGGAGCTTAAGGCATAAGCCCGCAAAGAAGCAAGGCTATGGCCACAAATAAAGGGTTAAGACCCCTGAGTGTCTAGAAATGCCCGCAGGTGAAGGATAGGAGAAGGCTGCATGCCCTAGATGAATAGAGCCCGCTTATGGAAGGAGACCACATCCCTGAGATGAGAAGCCCGCAAGCCTAAGATAATCAAAGAAGGTTAATTAATTAAATTAATTAACAATTAAATAATTAATAGAATTCTGAATTAAATATTAAAAAGAACAAAGATTTGAAGAGACACATATTACTATTGAAAAGATGCAATGTTTAGAATATGAGAATACTTGATATATAAACAAATATCTAAAGAAGAAGAAAAATGTCTTGGAATTTCATATTGAAGGTTCAGCAAGAACAAGAACTGAAGTGTATGCTAGGTTTTGAGATGAATATTTGAAGCAGCTGCATTGAGAATAGAGGAAGAGACCAGAATGTTTGCACATTCAAGATGAAGATCAATTGCATAACAGCAGTCAGAGAATAGAAGGAAAGAATTGAAGCTGTCTATAGCCCAGATCTATGTAGCAGTAAGAAAACACAGAATGAAGAAAGAAAAGAATTGTATATGACATAATTGAATTAAGAAAGGTATGGAAGATTGATATAAACACATGAGGGAGGTAGGGTGGTGCTAGGACAGGCTACAGGCCTTTAAGGGGGTTGTAGCCTCCTTCCAGTGGTAGCTGGTAAATAGGGTGTCGAAGCACCCTTTCAGTTGTAGCTGATAAACCAGGGGGTTGTAGCCTCCTTCCAGCAGTGGCTGGTAAATAGGGTGTAGTATCATCCTTGTCTGTTGTAGCAGGCAGAAACCAGGGTGTTGTAGCATCCTTCAGTTGTAGCTGAAAAATTGGGTGTTGGTGCATCCAGCAAGTTGTAGCTTGCAAAAACTATTGTAAACATAATTTTGCAGTATAGAAAGAGTTTGTGGTTTTCCCAATTGGGTTTCCATGATAAAATATATGTCCTGTGTATCTTGTTGATTCCATGTTTTAATTAAGTTTAATAAGTGGTTTAAAATGGTAAAAAGTTAACAATACTGATTCACCCCCCCTCACAGTATTGACCAATATTCCAACACAAGTGCCTTGTCCTCATGCACTTCGTGTCATGAGGACAAGGCCTCGAAATCATCATTATGGTCGATTGATCCCTCTCTATTTCAATAATTTTTATACATAACAGTTTTTTAAAATTGTTTCTAAAAATGGGGATTTTTGTTTATTATGTAATAAATGTTCAAACTTTAAGAACCTACATGCATAATACCTATAGAAATGGTCACATAGCATCATCAATTAAAAACTCATTAGAATTACATTTTTTATTGTCACTAAAAGTCACAAAAAAAATGTATTAGTGGAGGCCATTAAAGGATCGTCACTTGAAGTGTCACGAAAGAGAGAATTTCTAACGTGCCCTTAACAACCCTCACCAAAATTGTCATTGAAAAGGGATTGGATGGGGATTTAAACCCTATGGATACCTTTGTCATTAAGTTAATAAATATCAAAGAAGTGGTCACCAAATGGATTAAAAACCAGAAGGTAAAGGATCTTAAAGAGTATAAATATTTAGAGTTGCAGATACATGATATGCATGTAAGGAATTTTGAACAAAATCTTGAACCAGATGATACAAAATTGTTAAAAGCCCTTGAACAGAAAAAAGAAGACCTTTTGAATCAAGAAGAATCTGTCTGGAGGCTCAAAAGTAGAGCACTTTGGATTGAGCTTGGGGATAGGAACATGAAATTTTTTCATGCCTTTGATTCCTACAGAAGAAACAATACTTTCATATGGGAATTCGAGGAAACAAGATTTCGAGGAAAAAAAATATACAGATTGCTGCTAAAAAGTATTTTGGGAACATTTTTCCAGATTTTGGACAATGTGGGCTTAATGCTCAATTGAAAGTGGCTAGGTTATATCATTTTTGATCAATGAGAAGATTCCTTGGATCTCTTCCATAATGTCACTCTTAAGGAGATCAAAGAGACATTGAAACTTTTCGCAAAAGAGAAAAGTCCAGGGCCTGATGGATGGACTGTGGAGCTGTTTTTGCATTTTTTCGATATCATGGGTGATGATATCCTCCAAATGGTGGAATATTTCAGATATAGAGGTTTTATTTTAGGGGCTTTGAATTCTACTTTCCTCACCTTGATCCCCAAGTGCAGCAAACTACTCTCTTTTGGGTATTTTAGGCCAACTGCTTTATGCAATTTGGCCTACAAAATCATCTCCAAAATCATTGTTGTAAGGTTGAAACCTACACTTTCAAAAATTATATCCTCAAAGCAATTTGTCTTCCTACAAGACTTCCAAATACTTGATGTAGTTTGTATTACATAGAAGATCATCCATACCATCAAGATAAGAAAAAAAAAAGGCTATGATGCTAAAGATGGATTTAGAAAAAGCGCATGACAGAGTTGATTGGGGGTTCCTCGGAATTATATTAATTCAAATAAGCATTCCTCCACTGGTTATAAATTGGATTATGGCATGTGTGTCTTCCACCAATATTGGTTTTTTGGTTAATGGGGCGCCGTCGGACTTCTTCAAAAGCTCCAGAGACATTCGGCATGGCTTCCCTTTGTCTCTATTTTTCTTTCTTGTCATAGAATGTTTCAGCAGGTTGATAAACCATGCTAAAGAGGAAGGTAAAATTTATGGTATTAAAATTTCAAATGATTCAATTCTCTCTCATCTTCTCTTTGTAGATGATGTGTTATTAGCATGATCCGACTCTTTAGAGGAATGGAGATGTTATAAGGATATCATCAAAAAAAATTGTGATGCATCAGGAATGCGGGTTAGCCCTAAAAAATCATATTTGTATCATCATACTGTGGAAGTGTTACACCTAAATATTCCCATCATATTACTCAGCGTAAACATCCGTGAAGTTCCTTTGACTAAGTTATCAACTTGGAAGATATACTAATCTATTTCTATTGGGTTTAGTGAGTTCGTCGCAGGTCACCTTTGTGCAACCTACGACGTCGCAAGTTATCCTACTGCAGCCTGCGACGATGTCAGTTAAATGGATAAAAGGGAATCTTCGAGGCCTTTCTCGAAGGTGTGTGATGTGGATCTCTATCCCTAACCTATAGGGGAGCTGGAATTCGGTTCCCTAGACCTTGGGGAGGATCCCTTAACCCTCTCCAACTATATCTCAACCTACCCTATCCTCTTAGTCCTATATATATGAATCTCATTCCCATTCCAAAGGGAGGAAGTCTATAGCACTTGCATACTGGTGAAATTAGCTTAGGATATCTCTACTCATCTCTTGGGGGACCTATACTTCCTTTGGAAGCCTTGGCATTGGCTTGTTGGAGGAGGATTGTGAGGTTAAGCTTTGGTTGTAATCATCACTCTTTTGTACTTCCTTATTTTAGTACAGTAATATAAACTCTTTCCACCAAATATTGTTGTGTTAATGATGTTTTGTGTAGTTTACTTGCTTAACCGTTTACTTAGATCTGTTATTGTTTAGATGCATTTTACTTGCTTGTATTGTTCTATATGTCTTGACAGGTCTTGCAGCTGATATCTGACAACCGTGGAGCTTGGAACAACATCAAGGAGAAAGATCTACAAGATAGAGGTAAAACATCTAATAACTCGATCTATAACTAGATCTAGGAAAGCAGTTTCATATTCTGTCTCACTTGTTCTAGACTTATGTTGAGCTACGGAGATCACGCCTTAAGTCCGCTTTCGGTAGATTGTTCGGTAACAAGTTTGGCGACCATACTAGGGAATTACAATGCATTGTTTTCAGTTTTCAGTTTGAAGTCATTTTCTCTTATTTCTTTTTAAGCCATTTCTTTCGCCTCCTTAACCTTTTCACCACCAGATCTTCTCTTTGAAGAGTCTGTTGACTTCCTTTGGGTCTGTATGTTTGATTTTCAAGCCTTTTGGTTGATCATATTTGGAGATCTTTTCATCCTTGCATAGGGATCTTTCTCGTTGCACCTGGGTAATATATCTAGAGAAAAGTTCCCCTGTCGGGCGCAGTCTGCTACTCTGCAACCTGCGACGTTGTCACACGCCACAGTTTGACATCCTGCAACACTGTCGCAGTTCACCTGTTTTCCACCTATGACGATCGCTCTGAGTCTGACCAGAGATTGCGATGAGCAGTCTAGCCTATGGCTTGGGTCATTCCCTCTCCATTTTTTAGTTTGGTTTGGTTTGTAGACCTTCTATGTGTTGTACTTTCTAGCCACAAACCTCCTAGACACAGCATACTATCATTTTCCTCCATTTTTTGGGTCTTTTGAGATTTGGATCCATGTTTGGCCCTTTGAGTCAAAACTAGTATTTTGCCATGAATCGTGTATCCTACAGTCATTTTGAACCATATTATGGTTTTGAGATCATTTTTGGTTTGGTGTGATTGGCTTGTTTTAAAGACTTGAAAAGTGTGGGATATCCATGTCTTTTTGAGCCTCTCTCCCTTACGTTATGCTTGCATTTGGATTGCTTTGAATGATCTTTGAGTGTCATAAAGTTTGTGGGTGCTCTCATTTTTTCTTTGGGAATTTCTTGGTGATTAGAGTGTTATTAGACATTCTCTCATTTTCTGCTTGTTGATCTGAAAAGGGGAATTTCTGGGTGATTAGAGTGTTATTAGACATTCTCTCATTTTCTGCTTGTTGATCTGAAAAGTACTTAGTTATCAAATTTCATCTTGATACATGCATATGAAAATCAAAGTGCTTCATTAGTTTGTTTTCAAGGACAATATTTTGTTGCATATAAAGTTTTTGTCACATCTTTGATTTCCTTTCCCTTTTAGCCCATTATAGCGGAAAGCTAGAGTTTATGCATTCTAGATAGGAATTCTTAATTTCATTACTGCTTAAGGTCATTTTGATTATAAAAAGAGAAAAAGATAATCCTTACCTTTAGGTTTCAACGAAAGACAAAGGAAAATGTGCATCATCATGTAGTTAGGATTTGCATTATTTTTACATTTCCTATCTACACCTCATGCATCCACCTAACCGCACAAGATAAAATTAACGCTAGCTTAGGGTAAATCATTTAGTAACTGTATGTAAGTTAGTGACGTGTTCCGGCGTCGTAAAACATGGCAACTGTCATTATTTTCCTACACTGCATCTCAGGGGTATTGTAGTCTTCCACGTACCAACCAATATCGAATCTCTTTCACGTACCAACCAGTATATCTAAGGCTCTTTCACCTACCTTAGGGTATATCGAAAGGCACTTCACGTACTTGGAATATATTGAAAGGTTTTTCACGTACTCGGTAGTATATAGGAAGGTCTCATGTCGTACGGTTGTGCATTAGACAACACCACTAGGGATTTGAGCTCCCACGTACCTTGTGTATATTGGGAGACACCATTAGGATTCCTAAGACAAACTGAGTTCACCATTTGTCCTTCTTGGCATCGCAATACACCGAGAACAACACTCAAGGAGATTACTACGCACGTGCCATCCAGGTAATCGAGTATTCAAGCAAGGGTACGCTCCCAATCCTCCTTGTCACGTTTTACTGTTGGACCCTGCGGTATATAGCGAGCTGTGGCGCCTTGACAATCCTGTGAGGATCCTGACTGCTTATCCAATCCTATTCACACAGTTTGATTTTTGCTTTTAGACTTGAGTAGCATTTGTTTTGTGCGGTACTTCAGAGACTCTTAGGAAGTTTAGATATGGAAGATTCTTCTGGGACTACCAACCAAGAGACCCCTTTTCAGGGTATGCCATTTGTTATTCCCCCTTGTGGAACTGTTGGTCCTCCCTTTATGGCTACATTGAGTCTTCCTAGATTGACGATAGGCTTACCAGTATGGTTATTCTCTAATCCAGTCACACCAAGTGCACCAATTGTGTCGAACCTAGGTCCTTCATCTCATGACCATCAATCTCATGGTGACCCTTCTCCTTCTTCGTCGAAGGTTGAATCAGCTACCGTCTCTTCCTCTTCTCCGACTGAAAAATATGATGTTAGTAAGAAGGCGAGTGAGAAGAAGAAGAAAGGGAAGACTAAGAATAAGAATACTAAAAAGAAGGTCACAACCCTAGCTACTGATCATCATTTTGTAATCTAGAACTGCGTTAGTGTTCAACACTGTGCTCAACATTTCGATCTCTCCTCTGAGATCATCTTCAGGAGACTTCGAGAGCCTGAGATATAATGGCTATGAAAAACTACATTTAAATATGAGAAACTTACTCTTTATTTGACCATTGAATAATATCCTTTAATGCAGGTCGGCTTATTCTTGTTGTTGTCGGTTTTGGGTTTTCTTTTTTTGTAAAGAGTGTAGCAATGGGGTCCATGTATCACTTAATTTTTTCCCATCGTCCCTGTTCATGCAATCCGAGTTCATCCTAATTTCTATCTTTTCCCTTACTTTTATTTTAGTTAAATCCTCTTCTTTTGCGATGATCGTTGCTTTTTCCATGCATATATGATGCTTGGTTCAATGTGCATGCTCGGATAGAGCGGATTTTTTAACCCTGTCATGTTTTAGATCCGCGCAATGTTCTTTGAGCCTAACTTCAAAAGATCTGCCAGTTTCACCAATGTAGAAATCCTCGCAAGAACATGGTATTGAATATACTCCTTTATATAATCCGGGTTTGATTGGGTCTTTTAATGAGTCTACCATCTTTCTGATGGTAGACTCATCATCATGTTGGGGACTCACCAACTACTGATCATCATGCTGGGGGCACCGATACATCTGTTTCGAATTTGCATAAACCGAAATTCCCTTGCAAACTTTGTAAAGGGTCCCATTTTATTAAGAGATGCCCTGGTATCTCCAAGGTCTTAGAAATATGGTCGCGTTCTGAACAACCCATGTCATCAGTCTCTGAACATCATACTGATGATACCCCATCAACTAGTGACATTGTAATTAAGGGTCGGAAGGGTAGAGCTGCAGACCCTTGTTGGTTATGCAAGAGCATGCACCATACTTACCTTTGCCCTCATATGGATGAAGCTTCACAATTGTTGGAAGACATGGACATATCCCATAAACACCTTCCAAATGAATATTGTAGGTTGTCCCTTGATCCTGCACTAGTTGAGAGGACGGTCAATCCAACCCCACCCTCGGTTAACCCCACTCTTTCATCAGAGAGTGAAAACGAAGTGGTCGATTCAACAACATCCTTGATCGACCCCATTCATCCCTTGAGGGATGATACCCAAGCGGTTAATCAAGTCTCATTCTCGGTTGACCCCACTCCTCCTTTGAAGAGTGAAATACAAACAATTAATCGAGCATCACCCTCGGTTGATCCCACTCTCCCTTTGAAGAGCGAAATGCAAGCGGTAGATCTAGTTTTATCTTCGGTCCACCCAACTCTTTCATTGGAAAATGCCCAGATTGAAGCAGTCACCATCACAAAATATTCGTCATATCCTGCTTTTCCAACTGAAAGTGAATTAGAAACCGCTGATATCTTTCTAGTCGGTTCAAACAGTTCTAGGAAAGGATAAGTCTCGTCCACGGGACCTCCTCCAAGTACTGAGGTTATTTCATTTGATTGAAATAGTCTAGCAGAATCTCGTCTCCCCTCAGATGTTCCTTTCCAGATATCTGTATATGTTGCCGAAAAGGAAATCTTTCGCACTATAGTTGACGAGGGAACTTCTGTTAGTAACTTATCCTCAACTGCTTGGAAAGCTATAGGGTCTTCTCATGTTGTGTCGGTTACCGACCAGATTTTGGCTTTTAATAGAAGGCCTACCGGACCTTTAGGGATTCTTCTACAGTTACCAGGGTATTTTGTAAGGACTCTAATATTATGCTTAAGTATAGTATCCTAGGCAATTATTTTGTATTGAAAAAAATAGGTATATAGATACATAGGCAAATATTAAATATGAAATATACAAATTACTACTGAAATGTGTAAATTTTGGCTAATATTATGATAAAAAAACATATTTTATGTAAATATAGGCGATATTAGAGACTAAAAATGACCAAATAGCGAATATATTTTTTGAAAAAAAGCCTGAAAAATAGCCAATTGGTGAAATTTCGCCCTTCAAAATTACCCTGGCAGTTACCTGTCACCTTGGGAGGTAAAACTGATTATGTTGATGTCATGGTTGTCCAAGGTCCTTTAGATTTCAATCTACTCCTTGGACGTGATTATGTCTATGCTATGAAAGTCGTAGTGTCCACACTCTTTCAAGTGATGTATTTTCCCTATGATGGGAGGATTGTGACCATTCATCAGCTTTCATTCATGACACCCAATCATCGCATGACTGTCATTCAACAAACTTCCCTGAATGTTCCACATGTATTAGTGGTTTCTTCCCCTTATGCATGAGGGGCATATCCCCAGCCTTTGGACATCATGCTAGGGGGCACACTACTAACCTCTGGACATCATGTTGGATAAGTGCCTTTAATCTTGAGCATAGTTTCTTTTTGTTTTAAGCTCGTTAAAAAATGAAACAGTACCTCGCAAGCATGGTTCTATTCATGTGTCAAGCTCATTAAAAAATGAAACAATATCCGATGAGTATAGTTCCCTTTCTAAGTCATGCTCGTTAGAAAATGAAATAGGCTCCCATGAGCATAGTTTATTTCTGTTTTAAGGTCGTTAAAAAATGAAACAGTACCCCGTGAGCACGTTTTTTTCCTATGTCAAGCTCGTTAAAAAATGAAATAGATCCTTTCCCTTTGAGTCGAGTCTTCTCATAGACTTAGTACCTGAACCTTCTTTTCATCCGCCTATGCCTTAGGCGAATGAAATGAAGCTTGGGGGGCAAGTCTTCAACCTTTGGATGTTATGTTGAAGTCAAATCGATCGCCTATCCACACCATGTTGGAGCTAAGTCACTTACTTCTAGCAATCATGCTGGGGCATGTACCAACCTCTAGATACCATGTTGATAAAGAGTCCACCAATGGGAATATTTTTTAGCATACTTTGTTTCTGGTTTTGATCTCGTTAAACCATGAAACTATTTCCGAGCATAGTTCATTTTCTGTTACAAGCTTGTTAAAAAATAAGAAAACATCATGAGCGTTCTTCCAACATATCTTCGAGCTAGTTAAAAACAGTAAGATGGTATTTGAGCTTACTTTTCACTTTTTTTTCGTGCTCTGGTTCAAACATGAAAAGTGGTTTTGAGCTTACTTTTCACTTTTTTCGTGCTCTAGTTAAAACATGAAAAGTGGTTTGATCTTAGTTTTTACTTTTTCGTGCTCTGGTTCAAATATGAAAAAGATTCCGAGTTCTTTTGATACTATCATCATGCTCGTTAAAAATTTGAGTAAAAAGGTGTGTCTAACAAGTATAGGTTTATCACTTTATTCGACCTCGCTAGACTATTTACAGAAAAAGAACCCCCAAGAGTCTCTCTTTAAGCTCTTTTCAGGCTCTCTAAATACGAAAAGATCGTCAAGCGAACTTCATGTGTTCATGCTTGTAAAAGTATTTGAATGATCGTCTCCCTGGTGATATCTTAACCCTTTTTCGGACCAGGGGGCACTACTTACGAAAAAGGAATACTCCATCCAATCATGACTGGAAGAGTCCTCTCTCCCATTGTTTTACCCTTTTTCGGGCGAAGAGGCCAACCTTACGAAAAAGGACCTTTGGAGTCTTCTTTAGTTCTTTTCAGACTCTCTAAACATCAAATGACACCAAGTTTACCTTCTATGGACTCGTTAAAACTCAACATTGAAGGGCCCGTCATGGGACGAACCCCTCATTTCCCAGGTTCAGAAAATGTTTGGAATTGGACTCATCTATGAGATGAGCTATACCGAGCATATGGTTACCCTCATCAAGATCGTTAAAAACACATGAGGCACTGATCAGTCATGATGGGAAAAAAGGAAAGTTTTTGTGTTACACCTTTACCAGTGGTAGTACTTAGTCATTCTTGAACATGGCACTCATTTTCATTTGCATACAGTACTTGGGTCATCTGTTTGTCCTTGAGTTTTTCCTACTTCCTGAGTCTTGTTACTCCTTTGGGTCATCCAAAGAATAATTCCACCATCAGTTGCATTAGGAGTTGTTGTCATACTCGTCATGTCAATACTACCAATTCATGCCATGCCCATGTTCAAGAATACATTCACCGCTCATCATTTGCAGTCAATACACCCTCCACCATGTCAGTCTACTTTGAGTTTGTCTTTCATGTTACTGTACCATCCGATCTACTCCAAACATCTATTATCGATTTTCGAGTCGATGATGGGGGATTCACCATGGCCCTCCTTTGACGAGTTCATCCTCATCGACTTCAAATCATCATCCGAGGATTGAACTTAGAAACCAATCGAGTACCTTGGGCCTGCATGCCTCAATGGCAGGTTACCTCGCTTTCAACATGAGTTTACATCGTTGACTCTTGATTGAAACATTTCATTAAGCGTTCGACTTCAACTCAGTCATTCGTGCTTGATGATGTGTACTATGATACCTTGGGGATCATTGACATTAATGGTGGTTTCCCTCGCGCTTGTTAACGGTATACATCAATGACCGGTAATCAAGTGGTTTCTAGCATGTTCGACGTAAAGACATTTGTAATCACGTGGATAGATTCGTATCATTGCAGGTTCGGCTTGAAGACCCTGGGGAGTCATATTTTACCCAGGTTGCGATGGAGATTGTTTTGAGTCATATTACACGGATCCACTTTCGTATTGGTCATGGCTGTGTTATCATCTCATCATGGATCTACGCTTATGTCTAGTAGCCATGATTGTGTTCAGTTGGTCATTACTACCATGGATCTGCAATGTATTGGTCGGAAACCATGTTGTGAGTCATATGAGACTGTGTTCTCAGATTCAGTTGTACTGCAGCGGCATCCTCCATCTAACAAGTCCTTGCCATTCCTTCTATCAAAGCTTTTCACCTGTCAAGTTCCAACAACTTCATGCTTTGGGGGGCATTCTATTACACCTAAATATTCCCATCATAATACTCAGTGTAAACATCCATGAAGTTCCTTTGACTAAGTTATCAACTTGGAAGAGATACTAACCTATTTCTATTGGGTTTAGTGAGGTCGTCGCAGGTCACCTTTGTGCAACCTGCGACGTCGTAGGTTGTCCTACTGCAACCTGCGACGATGTCAGTCAAATGGATAAAAGGGCATCTTCGAGGGCTTTCTCGAAGGTGTGTGATTTGGATCTCTATCCCTAACCTATAGGGGAGTTGGCATTCGGTTCCCTATCCCTTTAGGAGGATCCCTTAACCCTCTCCAACTATATCTCAACCTACCCTATCCTCTTATTCCTATATATATGAAGCTCATTCCCATTCCAAAGGGAGGAAGTCTATAGCACTTGCATGCTGGTGAAATTAGCTTAGGAGATCTCTACTCATCTCTTGGGAGACCTATACTTCCTTTGGAGGCTTTGGCATTGGCTTGTTGGAGGAGGATTGCGAAGTTAAGCTTTGGTTGTAATCATCACTCTTTTGCACTTCCCTCTTTTAATACAGTAATATAAACTCTTTCCACCAAATATTGTTGTGTTAATGATGTTTTGTGTAGTTTACTTGCTTAACCGTTTACTTAGATCTATTACTATTTAGATGCATTTTACTTGCTTGTATTTTTCTATGTGTCTTGACAAGTCTTGCAGCTGAGATTTGACGACCGTGGAGCTTGGAACAACATCAAGGAGAAAGATCTACAAGCTATAGGTAAGACATCTAATCACTCGATATTTAACTAGATCTAGGAAAGCAGTTTCATATTCTGTCTCACTTGTTCTAGACTTACGTTGAGCTAGGGAGATCACGCCTTAAGTTCGCTTTCAGTAGATCGTCCGGTAACAGGAAGAAACAAAACTCTTGGATATTTGTATCCTAATGCCTTATAAATTATGTCATCTGGTGGATGGATTTAAATATCTAGGCTTTTTTCTTAAGCCTGATGACTATAGGATTGGTGACTGGAAATAGCTTGTTAAGAAAGTAGAAGGAAGAATTAACCATTGGACCTATAGGCTTTTGTCTATTGGAGGGAGACTTACACTTGTAAAGGTTGTTTTGACCAGTATCCCAATTTATTGGCTCTCATTATTGAAGGTCCTGTGTTCTATTCTTAACTCTCTCAGAAAGTTGTTCTTAAATTTTCTTTGGAATGGGGGAAAGGATCGCAAAAGCTTAATAATGGCCTGTTGGGGAAAAATTGCTTTACCAGAAAGCTATGGAGGTTGGGGGATAAAAAACCTTGACGTTTTTAGCAGAGCGTTGAGACTCAAAAGCTTCTGGAGAGGCATTTTTGGTTCTACTTTATGGTCCAGGGTGTTGGCTACGAAATATATCAAAGATGATACTGTAAACTGGCTCAAAAACCTTGTCAAAAGGATAAGAAACACATCCCCAATATGGTTTGGGTTTATGAAAGAATATAATTGGTTGGCTAGGGATCTCTATTGGTAGGTGGGATCTGGGAAGGAAATTGTGGTTGGTATAGATCCAATTTTGGGTCTTGATGAAAATTATAAATTGTCTAAAGAAATCCTCAGCTATCTGAAGGAAAATGATATGGTCACCCTTGAAAGAATAAAAAATAAAAATTGTAATGATAAGGTTTCCTTTTGGATGAAATCTAAGGACTTTGGGTTCATGGAGCCATTTGCATGGGAGTGGGATAGATACATTTTCTGGCTAGACTCAGCGGGATGCAGACTGTCTCTGGAGAGAGATAGACTCATCTGGATGGGAAATCCTGTGATAGGAAAAATCACAGCTAAATATGCCTATGATGCTCTCATAAAGGATAGATGTTAGTTCCCACGGCAATGGTGGTACAAATACATCTGGAAATGAAAAATTCCGTTGAAGTTAAAATGCTTCTTTTGGTTTGCATTACTCAGTTGACTGAAGACATGGGACAATTTGTTAAGGATGGGTTGGAATGGCCCCAACTTATGTTTTTAATGCAAAAAATATGTTGAAACATCCCATAATATCCTTGTTCTTTGTGATTTTACTAAGAAGTTGTGGACTAGTATATGTTCTATGTCGAAGATTGAGCAGGCGTGGGGATAGGAAAGCTTTGACATTTGTACTCTCGATTGGAGAAGAAAATGCAAATATCATTACATGTTTCCAGTTATCATATCATGGTATATTTTGTATTCAAGGAACAAAGTTATTTTCGATAATCAGAAGTTGAGTTTACATAATTTATCTTTTAAGGTCCTAAATATGTATCAATCACTCTGCAGCGATCGAATTGCAACAAACATACAAAAAATCAGCATTTTTTATCCTAAGTTTATTTTCCTTGTCATATTCTTTGATGGTGCACCTAGAGATGGACTATGTGCTGCAGTTGGTGCTATATTCCTAAATCAATTTTATTATTTTTCTTTGAGGCTCAACTGTGGTAAAGGCACAAATATGAAAGCTGAGATGATGGCTCTATGGTTCGTTTTAAAATTATCTAGTGTCTTTGGAATAGTTGATTTGCAGATCTATGGAGATTCCATGGTTACTATAAAATGGGAGAGGGGCGAATACAATTTAAAAGTCGTCCCATTACTTCACTGGTGCAAAAGGATCAAGACAATTTTATGCCATTTCCGGAATATAACTATGGAACACATTTACAGGAAGCACAACTCCTTGGCTAATAAACTCTCAAAGAAGGCCATGGAGGATGAGGAGGGTATATTAGTATGGGAAGAAATACAAGATGCTCATGTTTGTGATATGGGCACTAGGAAGCTTTTATACTGATCCTTTCCCGACAGGAAATGTTTTTTGATAATAGTATTTTTGTATAGTTGGACAAAGCTCTTACATATGAGCTGGATGAATGCATATTCATGATTAGAAACTTTTACAAGGATGTAAAGTAGGTTGGCTCAGTAGGGTTTGTTATCTACTCTTGGTCTACGTAGACACTTGAACATTTTTGTACTATTTGATTCTTAATTGAATATCAAAGATTAATATAATTAATATATTATTAAAATTAACTTAATATTAATATTTTTATGTTAATATTAGATATTATTAATATATTTATTCTACTATATGTAAAAAATAAATGAATATTTTAAAACTATTTAAAACTAAAACACAAATAAATTTTTAAATAAATATTTTAAATAATAAAATTCTAATCATTATAAAAAATTTAAAAAATATATTTTTTAAAAATATTCTCCATTTTTCCAAATTATTATGTCTTTACATTTTTTTATTTCCATCATATTATTTCTTCAAAATACATACTTTCCTTTCTCAAATAGTTTTAATTCTGCATAGATATTTTTATTTTTATTTGATAATAAATAGGTGTTATCAAAATTTAAATAATTACATTAAATGAAATAAAAGTATTATAATATATAACAATGTAAATTCATTGAAAATAATCATATTTTAAATTTTAAATTATTTTAAAGATGTACAAATTTACTTACCATGCATTTACGTTTTCCGTTCTTTTAAAAATTACATGCAAAAATTGAAATGAATTTGGTTGAGACGTATGTTTTCCGTTCTTTAAAAATTACATGCAAAAATTGAAATGAATTTGGTCGAGACGTGATTGCATGAAATATGTGAAGACTAGTTCGGTTTTGTAATGTGAAAAAACGGTTGGACAGAGCACATTCGCAATGAATTCTTCCAATATTTTATAAAAAATGGGAAGCTTTTTTTGAGATTTTAACAAGGTCATTAGCATTTGATGCATCACATCCCTATTGAAATAGAGTATCCGCATCCTCCAGGGTTTTAGGAAAGAGTAAGGGTTGTTGCTTGGTAGCCGCAACTTCTCCATTCATGACCAAACCATTTGGGTAATAGAGAAGTGAAACAATAAATCCATTTTAATAGAGAAGTGAAACAATAAATCCATTTTAATTTTAATAGAGTTTTGTACAATTTTGGAGGTCCCACCATTATTTTGTCTGCTTGTCCAAATTTAGAAGTTATGTGAGTTTACTTATCTGCTCAGCTAAATATAGAAATTTTCTCTGCTAGCTCTTGGTCACAGTCTTTGGTCCTATTTTCAACCTTGATCCTTTGATTTAGCCTCTTTTCTACTATTTAATAATTTCATAGCAGCTAAAATCTATTATGAAAAATTATATGTGATAACAGTTTCCATCCTTGAAGATGTCAAAGCACCAATATCCATACCTAATTAATGATGCAAAATTTCTATAACTAACATCCTTGAACATGAGAATTATACCTACTATTAAAAACCACGTAATGTCATACATATACCAACAAAGAGGCCATGTGTCCTAGTTTGAGGTGTAACTCTTTGGATTAGATGCCTAGTATATTCCTTTAGGGATTAAGGCCCTAGAAAGCCATCCCAATGCCCTAAGACACATACATATTCTTCTCTAGATCCATGGATACACTCTAAAGCCATGTGTGGTGCTTTCTGGAATTATTAATGTCTTTGTATGCCTAAATGGTTTCTTTAGCGTCAAAGCCATGGTCCACTTCTATAGAGTGTCATTCCCAAGGCCTTGAAACATGTGTCTAATGCTCAAATCCACCTAATGGCATCAACATCCCCAATCATAGACCAATGATAACCTCAAGAGGCCATTTGTGGTTGGTGGAGGCATCCTTCTTAGACATGGATGGCTAGAACTTACCTTTAGGGCCCTATGTTTAGGGCTCTTTCATTAACCATGTTGAATTCCCTAAGGCCACAAGACCTAGACACATAGTGCCATGGATACCCCTACAAAGTCATGTGTGGCTCTTTGAGGCATTGTTCATGGCTCTGGAATCCTAAATGATTTATTTAGGGCCAAAAGCATGGTATTCCTCCCTAGAAATTCATTCCCAACACCTCGAGACATGAACATACTCCTCAAAACACCCTAATGTCATTGACATACTCAGTCATAGGCTAATGACCCTCAAAAGGCCATGTGTTGTTGGTGGATACAACCTTATTATCCATGGATGTATAGAATATTCCTTTAGGGATTCATGGGGGCTTCACTCAATAAACCGCTATCATAGCACGTTTGTCCATGGCATATGAAACAATACCCCTAATTTCACTAAATATTGGAAAATACCTTCCAAAATCGCTTTTTTTAACCCCTTACCAATATGCCTTCCCAATTTTAAAAAAACCCTATTTTCACTAAATATTGTATGTATAAATTTTTTCATTAACATTTTTTATACCCCTTTATATTTCTACCTAGTATATTGATATGATACCCCTCTTATGACCCCACATGCATTCTACAATGCACCTTGCTTCTTTCAATGTATATTGTGGATGCACATTACTTCACCCACAATGCAATTGCTCAACCACATATCATTATGATTTGCAACATCTAATGGTCTAATGAAGAGATAGGAGATCACTTCTTGTATGTCACTAGAGCCAATGCACATAGTACAACATTTAGATTGCATGTTGCAGTTCCCTCTTGGACTTCTTATCTCTATGATGATAGTGTGAAGATTTCTTGGGATGAAAATGCTCCCTCTTGGACTTTCCTTTCTTGGTGTGTGCTATGAGAGCTTGATCTTCATTTCCCATATTTTCTTCTCAGGCCACAATCCTAGCTTCTTCTTGAGAACATTCCTCCCATAGTCTACTGAAGGAGATTAGTTTCCTTCTTGCACAGATTCCTTGGATGAAGGAGTCCCATGACCTAGGTAGGCCATTCAATGTGGTCATTACAATTTCACCATTCTCCACTACTTCATCCACAACTTCAAGTTGTTCCTTGATCTGAGAGACCTTAGAAAAGTAGGATTGAATGGTCTCTCCATTCTGAAGCTTTACCCCCTTTAATAGGTTCCGTAGAGTCATCTTCTGATTTATGTCCTTTCCTTCAAACAGTTTGGTTAAGGAGTCAAACATCTCCTTAGGTGTCTTTAGGGAAGACACATGGGGTATAAGATGGTCCTTGATAGAATCAGCAATGATTCTCTTAGCCTTGACCAGGTTCTTCTTGTGCAAGGATTTAGCCTCTTCTCCCTCTAGGATAGGAACCTCTTCACTTATATAAGTGTCCAATTCATTCTCTTCTAGGATTAACCCAATCCTATACTTCTAGGCTCGGAAGTTATCAGCCCCTTCAAGCTTATCTTCAAGCTTGGTGTGGTGAGACATTTTAATGAGAAACTCAAATGGAAATAAAAGATTTAGGTCATACCACTTGATTTGCTGAAAACTGGATCCGGAGCTAGATTAGGGATTGTCAGAGAAACCCTAAAAATTAAAAATTTGAATTTCAAACTTCTGAAAGGATAAAAAGATGCACCTTGCTAATCTGGTCAAGCTGGTATACTCAAAATTTGAAATCTGCAAATTTTCACCCCCCAAAATTGCTTTCGAAATTTCCGGATTCACTGGACAAGACCCCAAACTAAGGTTTGATTTTCCCGGAGCTTCACCCAACCAAAAAGTTCAATCAAAAGCTCTGAACTTCGATTTTTCATAGGGGCTTCCAACCGTGGTCTCAGATTTCAGAAATTCCAATTTTTGCAGAAACCCTAATTTTTAGGTCAAAAACTGAAAAAGCTCAGAATTGACTTCGGTCTCGACAAAAAGATGCACCCTTGCTAGGAGAGTCAATCTAGCCTCTTTCCTTTGATTATATGTGGAGAGAAATCCAAATATTAAGAAGCCCTATCTTTCACAACTGCACAGTGCCTTCTTCTTAGGTCAGCTCTGATACCATGTTAATTTTTCGATAATTTCATTCCATTATCATTAGGATCTCTAAGAGAATAACATGTACAGCATATCTACAGCATATCAATCATAAACACAATCATGCAAGCACACAAGAGACACGGAGTTTAACCGGGGAAAACCAAGAAGGTGAAAAACCCCGCAACTTCCTCAGAGATAGGATAAACCCAAATACAAGATCACAAGAATCAAACCCAATAAGTTGTCTCTAGCCAATGCTCCTCCTCCTCCACATGTGTGCCACTTTTTCTCTTAGCTATGCGAGCTTGAGAAGTGAGTGAATGAATCAAATGAGAGACACAACCTCTCTATTTATACACTGACTTGACCTGCCAATAAATCACCGAGGCTGACTTCTCAATGAAGCCTAATAACCCAACCACATGACCTAACTAGGGCCGACCCCACACTGGTGGTATAATAACCCATCAATACAAATGACGACACTTGCAAATACAAATGATGACACTTCCAATCAGAGGAATATAACATCTCTATTGGATATACAATAAAGTACAAATGTAATACATAGAAGAATATCTTCCGAAGTTACAAATACATCAACAAAAACTCCTGCAACTTCATTGTCGAACTCGATGATGTGGCACTCTTTATTCATCTTCTCATAATCCCTAGTATCCACACACTACGAATCCACCTGCTACATCACTAATCCCCTTGTCCAATGTTTTGTGGTAGTCAAAATCTTGATTCATTCTTTTCAAGCAATCAAAGATTCCTTTATGCCCAAAGGCTATAGTTTCCTTCTTCAAAATTTCAAGGACTCATGACCCATCTACATTTGAGGCAATATTAATGGCCCTTGATCCCTAGTAGCTTTTTTTATAAATTAAGGCATTGGATCCTTCCCCAACCATGTATACAGACTTGAGATACAAATATGGATCTCAAACCTCCTAATATATTTAATATCCACAATTGGAATCCAAACATCCCTTAGATAGGTCATTTGAGTACGCTTCCAACTCTGAGCTTTCAAGTTTCAATCGACGTCTAGATTATGAAGGTTGACTAGTACCATCTAGCATTAGCTCAAGATTTCACCTATGATCTGTGACTCGACTCAACCAATGATTCACCCTCTCCCGCCTGTGGCTCCTCACAACAAAAAAATGAGCAATTTGAACAATTCAAACTCTTTGAAATTCAAAAATAGAACAATGATGACGATGATGATGATGATTATGATGATGGTGATGATGGCGATGACCTAAATGCATCTATCCATATGCGATGAACTAAAACTATGTATTACCTAAATGCAGCATATTATGTTCAATCCTCATAGGTTGAAGTAGAAAAAATTAAAGGTCTTGAGGATAGGAGATACAAACTACTTCTTGGCAAAGAAATTGTATGGATGATCAAAAGAAGAGCTACTTGGCTTGTTGTTGGGGATCAGAATACAAACAAATTTCATAGATTTGCAAACAATTGCAAAAGCTTGAACACAATTAGGATATTGAAATATCCTACAAGGAATCAAATATTAGGGCTTAAGGTCGATCTTGCAACACTCAGTGTATCCCACTTCTCTAGTTTGATAAAGGATACTAAAAGGAATAGCATCTAGGAAAGTATCCTAAAAAACATCTCATGCTATCCTGTGATGATCGATGAAGACGACAATGATTTATTGTTCCAGGAGATATCCAAGGAGGAGTTCTTCTGGGTTATGGATTCCTTTCAAAAGGAAAGGGTCCTAGGCCCAATGGATGGACCATATAAGAGTTCAATACACTTATTATTGTGCAATGAGTATGGTAATCAACTATGAAAAATATGGGCTCTTTACTTTTGGCATGATAGAACGTTCCTCAAGAGAAATTGTTGGATTGTTCAACATCCCTATGAAGGACTTCAACTTTGGTTTTAAGGACCTAGTTTTTATTCTCAATCCCAATAATGATCGGATAGGGAATTGGAAGTGGCTAGTTGAAAAAACAGAACGAAGAATCATCCACTGGTTCAATAGGTGGATCTTGCATAGTGGTCGACTTGTGTTGATTAAAGTTGTTGTTGAAGCAATATTGGTTTACCAGCACTTCCTGACAGATATCCCAAAAGGAATATTGGATAAGATTAAAAGGTTGTGTGCCAACTTCTTATGGAAAGGTAGTCCCGAATACAAGGGATCCCACTTGGCTAGGTGGAAACTAAGTCCATCTCTACCAAGGGAAGGGATGAAATAGTGTGAATAACACTTATTAAATTACCATGAACCATATTGAGATAAACTTGTGATTCCCACAGTGTTGCAGCGAGGCAATTCCTTCTAGTCAACTTCCACAACGCCCGGGAACATTTTTGTAATGCTTTTTCTAACAATTCCCATTGCCAGTAAGCAAGACACAATATTTGGCCTTAAAAAGAGAAACATTAATTGGAATCATGTGGGGATTATTCAAAAACCAATATATACCCTATATAGGGGGAGTCGATTGCTAGACTTTGGTGACGACCATTTAAGTTCTGTCAGAGGAATGACCATCACCAAAAGGGATTTGGTGACGGGATTTAAAGAACTGTCACCAAAAGTACTTACAACAATGATTTTTCATAGCCCGTCACCATATGTGAATTTGGTGACGACCATTTAAGGTCCATTACAAGCATGACCATCACCGTAGGCCTTTTTTCTTGTAGTGTTTACGATGTAATATTCAGATAGAACTTTACATGCAATTCAAGAGTGTATGTCTTCTTCTACAGTTGAATCTGATAAAAGGGTAGGCCGATACTTTCTTTCGCATCTATAATATTCATCTCTCTGACGTCCTTTTATTTATCTAATTGGGGAGAAAACGAAGAATGCATGTGCGACTCTTATTTTATTTTCTATCCATTTAAAATAATTTACGTTGAAGAAATCAGAGAGAACATTACATGCAATTCTAGAACGTGTGTCTTCTTCTATAGTTGTATCCGATAAAACAGTCGACCGACACTTCCCTTCAGATTCATAATATTCATCTCTCCATTGTCTTTGTGGTTCTCTATTTAGGGAAAACAAAGAATGTCAGGGAATCCAATGTGCCTTAATAATAACCCAATTATTGAAAAGAAGAATAACATCATGAAATGCATATCAATGAGAAAGCATGTAGGGATGCAAAGAGCACTTGCAGGTAGGGTTGCATCTCCCCTTGTCACAATATAGTATGCAACATACTCGACAAAAGAAGCCCGGTCTTCTACAGATTCATCCAAACCTTCCAATAATCACTCTCTGATGTGCCCATCGGATGTAGCACTAGAAGCAAAGGGCATGAGAGAGTGGGATGAGACAGGAGCATTATAGGCATCATTTTCCAGAGGAACATTGCATTTCCTCTCAAATTTCACTCAGAATGGGATTGGAATATCTCGCCACGAGATCAACTTCACAAAGCACACTCAGAGTGACTAGTGGTTCGAATCAATCAATGAGATCCATGCATCAAGGAAGTTGAAATCAATCTTTCCGGAAGTCAACATATCACAACACAACAAGGGAAAAACCCTTGGGGTAGATGGGACTATCTGCATGATCACAAAGGAGCATGACAGGGGACAATGCTCGACGAAGTGGACGATGGTAATGAACTCAGGATAACCAAGGAGCATATGCATTCATATATAGCTGTGGAGAAACATCGAGGAGGCCATTCGGATGCCATGGGTTAGTCATAAGGTGGTGAATCAGAGATTTGATGGTTGGGTCAGGATTTCCATATTAGTGACACTTTGCATGCGTGGTTGTAAGATGAAGTTGGGAATTGTACATGTATGCAGAGGGAAATCATTAGAAGGAGATCATATGAATGGGACGATTAGACTGTACATATGGTGCGACATTGTACAGGCAGAGGCTTTTAATATTTATGCACCACTTGATTCGAAGTGGGTGCGTCTTCACACGCGTAATCAACCTTTTGATCACTTGAACCAATTATGCTAGCATGAGGTAGAAGAAAGATACTCTTGCATGAATGAAATATATCCATCACTAGAATTCCTTCGATGATCAAGATCTTTTGAAAAGATACGATATGTGATCTAAACAATTGGCGGGATGTAAACCTTTATCTTCACGGCACGTTTCCTATGTCGTCGACGATTAGGATTGGCTTTAGCATGTTGCAAAATTTAATCTTGACCATGGGAAAAGAGACTGCCCTTTATGTCTTTAATGCATGGCATATTTCCTTCAATGCTCCAGATAAATTTTGATGGCGTGTAAGATTTCATCTGGGTCGTTGGCGAAGAGGGAATCTACTTATCTTTATAGCTCATGCAAATGCCTCCACCGGTCCCAATCTATTCTGGCAAGGTGCACTATTGCATATGGACCGTCAGTTGGAATCTATGCCTTTTATATCCGATGCATATTCCAAGGCATCCAGTGTTCTAGATCTTCCTGGGAAAACTGCATGGCCCAATCTAAACCGTCGGCATGGAGAAATCACTTCTTATTTATTCCTCATGAACTGCTCATATCCTTCTGGGATAATTTGTAATATCTAATCATGACCATTGACCATTGGAGCCTTATTTCCTTGTTGCTCAAATTTTAAATTCTTTCTCATAGAAGAAGAAATGGAAGGCAATTTGCAGGCACCAAGAGGGTGACAACAATCTACGCAACCATACTTTTAGTGTACACGACTGGGCATATAATGTAGAAGATCCCCAACCATACAAACAATGCACATACCGATGCATATAACGAAAAAGATCCACATGAAAAAAAAAATAGCTACTGTTTTCTGTCATTTGTTGTTGATATTGATTCCATTCTTCTATGAGGATATATCTTTCAACTAAGATATCAAACAACATTTCTAGCTACTTGGTCCGAGAAATATATACCATGGTAGAGTTATTATATTTAAATTCTTTCTGTACAATAGATTTTCTCAATTTTTTTAACATTTATTTTGATTGATGTTGTTTTTTGTCAATGTAGATTGTTAAAGATGTCTACTGAAATAATTTTGTGTTGTGAACACCATATTGAATTTCTTCTCAATGGAATACAAGTTGTTGAAGGTATAACATTTCCAAATCGAAATAAGCTGCACAATAGTGACATCAAACATGGACGTGTCATTGTAAATTTCACTAAATTTTTAAATGGGGATATTCCATTGTCGCATGCATTAGTTGGTGCAAACAACTTGTCATAAGAAAACAATTCGTATATTGAATGGAATGCATCGTATATGATTAGCCACATTGGCCCTTCTCTAAAAGTTGAAGGGTTGACAGAGAGACCTGCTATTAATTCCTATAGTGTTGAGGATAATGATATTTTTCATAAGTCTTGGTTGTCTTTTCTTCTTGTAAGGTGCCCTATTGGGCAGATAGACAATAATTCAAAAAGACAAAAAAAATAGGCATCAAAGCACATATAATCTCATTAATAATGTACATATTTATACAATGAGATGACCATTGGGTTCACCTTCCCAAGTGGTCTCTTGGAATCCAGGGAGACTCTTGGTCTACCCTCAATGACTTATGGTCTTCTTTGCACGTGAATGGTGCACAATAATCCTAAAAACAAAGATTAGGCTCCAACAAATCTCCCCTTAATCCGAAGGGTGTATATGAGTCCAAGAAAAAAAGAGAAAGTTGAATAAGTGGAAGTGGACAGCTACAATCTTCTGAATATTTCCAACTTGAACATCCTTTACCAAGAAGATTATCTAGAAGCTTGCACTCGCTTCTGCTAAATATAAGAGCTCCATAAAGAGATGGTTTTGGATGACCACCAACCAAAAGGGGCTAGCATAAGCTAAAATATTCTACTATGCGTGTGGTTTAAGGATGACCTCAAACTCTAGAACTTAACGACAACACTCGCTCAGAGGTTCTGTGGAACTTGGATTGAAGGCTCAGATGTTCTGTCTGGAATGGTAGTTTTAGGCTGACCACAACCAACTGGAGAGTTGAAAACAAGAAGTGAGCAACTACAACTTCCTGAACATTTACATCTTGACATTATTTTTCCAAGTAAGTTGGCTAGAATCTTGCATTGCTTCTGCTAAATGAAGGTGCTCTCGATACGGGTTGTTTTAGGATGACCACCAACTCTAGAGCTCAGTCAAACATAGATATTCACAGGCTCTCTTGTTTCGGCTTGCTTGTACTCACTCACTTGTTACTGACGATATTCATTCCCCACTGTCAAGAACAATGTGAAGAGAGAAGAGTCTCATGATGTCACAACTAGACACAAAACACATGAATACTCTGTGGCATGGTTCTCTTTTGTCTTCATAATACACGCATCTCTAAATCTAGTGGCTTTCCAAACTCACCATGGCTCAAGCTCGCTTGATGTGACTTACTTGAGGAAGGCTGTGAGTCTTTATTGTTAGAGAGACAAGGGTTCAAAACTTGAAGACTCACATCATGTTCCCCCCTGTCAGGTACAAAGTAAGAAGCAGTACAATAATACGCTGCAAGTTTCACTCTTGTAAGTTTCTCCAACTTCACACATTGATATGAAGAATGGTTTCACTTCCCGCAATGCCGACAAGGATGAAGATCAAAACATTGATCTTTCATATGGACAACTTTGTCACAATGTTGGCATTTGGAACTCTGAATAGGTTGTACATCTGACATGATTTATTTGTTTTCTGGCAACTGATAGGAATCATCTTCACACAAGGGTTTATTCTGAACAAGCACTAGTTCATAATGTTGATTCCTATGTTGTGCATCTTCCTCTTTTGCTTTCAGATTCTGTAGTTGATTAATGACAATTTGGAGTGTGTCTTTGATGATTGTGATTGAGTCATCTGCAGCTGAATGTACTAGAGTATTCAAAAACTCTAATGTTTCTTATGTATTATACATAATGAACAGAATTGGAGGCCTCCTTGTGCGAGTAGGACAAAGTACAAAGACTCAATCAGACTAAGGGCTTCTTGCAATTCCTCTCTTTACAAGCAATGTTTCAACATATTCAAAATTAGAAAGTGGGGTGTCGGTCTCAGTTGAAAATGAACCCACATACAATGTGCAATTCAACTTGACTTTAGTTTGGTACTGTACAAAAAAACACATGCAAGTACCTAAACAAACACTAGAACTTACAAACAAAGCATAGTTGCAAGTTATATTTATGGTTGTTGAATTGAGAATCTGCTATACTTGAATGATGTAGAACTAGTTCTGCAACTTTTCTTCTTTTGGAGCAATTATAGCAACAAGCTGCAAACTTGTTTGGATCCTTCAAGCAGGCACACCAAACTGATCTCGAATCTTCTCTGCAAACTCACTTCTGTCAATTAGCTACAACTTATCTTCACAAATATGTAGGATAACTGATGGCTAGAAAAAGAGCTATCAGTATTGCACAGTGCAATTCAAGAAGTTATGTGCAATATGCAGTTCTGCATACACATTTTGCAACACCATTAATACAATTTTGCAACGCTAAAAAAATCAATTCTATAGCACTTAAAACAATTTTGTAACACTAAAAAAATCAATTATGTAGCACTTAAAACAATTTTGCAACAACATGCAAATCGATTCTGCAATAGCATACAAATTCAATTCTGCATCATACACTTTTACAACACACAAAAATAAAATGAAACATTTTCAATGCAATCTCCAGGCAGTCTTTTGCAAGAAAGGGAGTCCAAATATTGTCTACAAGACTTTCAATCAACAATTTCTGCAATAGGTGCTTCTCTCAATGCAAATCTCGACACAAAAGACTGCTTTTCAAGCTTCAATTCTTTTATAGAGTTGACATACCCTTTTATGCACAAGTCATGAGAGAAACTAGCTCCACAAAGCTCAACTCAATATTGTACAGTCTACTTAGGTTTCAATCACAGGATTGCAGCATTTACGATTTTGAATATGTTCTAGGGTTTCCTTACACAAATAGAAAGAAGCATCATCCTTTAACAATTTTCTCAACTGCCCACTTCTACAAGCGATGGAAAAGGGGAGCCTACATATTTTTCAACACTTTGAATGTGTGCATACTTGTCATTCCTTGCTATGCAAGTGAACAAAAATGGCGTAACTTTCAAATACTAGACTAGAGCTTTGTTATCATTAATAAACTCAAGCTCAAAAGTTAAATTCACACAAAGATCAAAAGAATCTCTCTAGAGTCGACACCAATATGAACAATTATTTGCAATTCTTAACATTAAAGAACTGTGTTAAATTTCATCGAAGAATAAATTTAAATGATGATCAATGCTACTGATTACTGAACAACCAGTAGGACGAGATTCTTTTCAGCTCCACCACGAGCAGAGTTCTTCTCTAACGGATGCAGGTCACACAGCTCCGACTAGTTTAGGGTCCACTTTCACTCATCTCCAATAGCAACAATATCATGGACTTGGAGGGAGACGGGTTCTGCATATTATTTTCACCAACGGCTTCACCATAGTGATTGCAAGAGACAGGTCTCTCCTCATTTCATATACCAGTAACGATGTAGTCTTCATGCACTTGTCAACAGTCTTCAAGGAATGGGGAGATATCCAAAAACGTGGCAACGTAGTTCATCAGGGTTCACGATGGTTGCTTCTACCGGGTCTCATCACACCAACAAAAACGTACCAATGATGAAAGAGGCCACACAACTTCAGACTCTAAGAGAGGGTCCATATTACAGCATTTTCTTCTCCACGGGATCAACCTTTCGCGGCAGTGTATTCACAAAAAAAATGCAGCAGTCTTCTAAGGTCCAATGCAGGTCTCATTTGATCAACGTAGAAACAAAAACGATGCCAAAGAGGAAGATCACAACTCTCATTTGAATGGAGGTAGCAGCTCCTCCAAACTCCAGTTCATGGGTCTTTAATACACAAGACTCCAAAGTAAGCTTCACACAGGAAGACACCAGATTCATGCAGTAAGAGAATCTTCACGATGCTCCACACAATTTAGGGTTTCGAGGAGGTCGCATCTCACCAAGTGGCTCACTCTCCACCAATGGTATTCAGTATTTAATGGACAAATCACGGCAGTTTTTACGAGGTTTCCACCATCACTCAATGTAGTATTGGTACACAATCTTGTGGGGGCCCACACGGACTGAGTAATACTACATAGACTAAGACATCATCTTCAGAATCACTTCACCGCGACATACATTTGGAAGTTGTCTTCAGAAGCATTGCACCATCGATTTGGAGAGATGTACACAACAATTGACTGTACCACAGCTTCAACGCACCATCGATTTGAATGGTTGCAATTCGCTTTGGCAAAAACCGCAGCAGTCTTCAAAGCTTCATGAGCTAGATATCAATGCAGCATCCAAGTGGAATCCTTCAGGTCGCAGCTCGATACTAGAATGAATGCATTGCACGCACCGAGATAAGAATAATGCGAAGCACGGTTGCATCCAGACAGTCACATGTAGGGTATTGAAACTTCCGTAACACGAAACAAAAAAATGAGCAGTGATTGAACACAAATTAGGGATTACTGTAAAATCACATCCAAAGGAATGAATTCTGAGCAAACATTTGTTAATAATTGATGCTCTGCATGATTTGACAGTGTCTATTTTAGGTTGCAGGTGTTTATTAAATAAATTTGCAGCAAAATTCACTGCATGCTAATGTATGCGAAGAATTAAATAATTTGCAGAATTATACAGCAACCTACAGCTGATTTTACGGCATGTAAATAATGCCTTTATTTCTATGCAATGTAATCTATATAAGTATGTAGCTGTGAAGTCTAAAGATCAATGGGAAATAAACAATTAGGTTTTCTTTTCCCGTGTTTGATTAAAAGCTTCTCTCTTGTTTTCTGTGTTGTTTCATTTCATTGTGCTATTTTAAACTAGGCTCTTTTATAATCTTCATTTGGGAGCAGGTATTTTGTTTAAAGTTCATAATGTCAAATTCTAACTCTTTGCCCATTCCAGAATTTGATGGAAGTGATTATGATTATTGGTGCATCAAGATGATGACCTTTTTACAGGAAAAGATTTGTGGAATATTGTAGAATCAGGTTATGAAGAGCCAGAAGATTGGAACACCCTTACAGCCAATGATAGAACAACTAAGAGAGAAGCCAAGAAGAGGAATGCCCAAGCTTTATTTCATATTCAAATAAAGCTTATTTCCAAAATAAGCTCTAGATAAGAGCTTATTTCCAATAATTGCAGGAGCAAAGTCAGTTAAGAATGCCTAGAAGACTCTACAAGAAGCTTACCAAGGCAATGATCAAGTTACAGACACTGAGCACAGAATTCGAGAATTTGAAGATGCAAGAAGGTGAGAAGGTGAGTGATTATTGTGTAAGAGTAAATGATGTTGTCAATAAATTGGCTACTCTAGGAAAAACTATTGATAAAGAAGTTGTGATTAAAAAGGTGTTGAGGTCTCTAACACCAAGATGGAACCATGTTGCTATAGTCATTGAAGAAAGAAAGGATTTTACTAACCTTCACTTTGATCACCTAGTTGGATCTCTTATTTCTCATGAAGACAGAGTGAGAGATTCATTTGGAGAAAGTGATGAGAAATCTTTTTCCACAAAGCTACAAATTACAAAGAATGCAGATGCTAGTTCTAGCTCCAAAAGAAACCAAGCCCAAGGTAAAGGTCAGTATCAATTTTTTCCAAGAGGAGATAGAGGAAGAAGAGGTGGTTTCAGAGGAAGAGGTAGAGGCAGATTTGATAAGAGAAACATCCAGTGTTATCATTGTCAAAGGTATGGTCATTTTGAAAGGGATTGCAAATTAAAAGAAAACTAAAGTGTTAATTATGCTCAAGAGGGTGATGATGCTTCTCCAAACAATTTGTTTTTATCTTATGGAAAAACTGAAAATACAGTTAAAGATGTTTGGTATTTAGATTCAGGTTGTTCTAACCACATGACAGGAAATTGCAAGCTTTTCTCTACAATGGATGAAAGCTTCAAATCTAATATCAAACTTGGTGATGAAAAAACCTTAGAGGTTTCTGCAAAAGGAGATATGGCAGTCCATACAAAAGAAGTTATGAAAAGTGTTAAAGATGTTTATTACACTCCACAGTTAAAGCATAATTTATTAAGTGTTGGGCAGCTGTGTAAAAAGAATTACAGAATAGTGTTTGATGATAGACAATGCACAATTTATGATAAGAATCAAAGCAATGGGCTGGTTACAGTTGTGCCTATGTCAAAGAATAGGATGTTCCCATTGAAATTTGGAGAAACTAGCATCAACCTTGCTAATATGGCATATGAGGACAGAGGTTGGTTGTGGCATCTCAGGTATGGTCATTTGAATTTTCACAGTTTGACGTTGCTAACATCAAAAGAATTAGTTTATGGTTTGCCTAAGGTTGAAGAGCACAAGGAGGTTTGTGAAGGATGTGCTAAAGAAAAACATGCAAGAGAGAAATTTCCTAGAGGCAAGGCATGGAGGGCCCATTATCAACTTCATCTAGTTTATTCTGATATTTGTGGTCCTATGCAGACAGAAAGTTTGGGTAAGTCATCATATTTCATTACTGTTATTGATGATTACTCAAGAATGTGTTGGGTTTATTTTTTGAAGAGCAAGGGTGAAGCATTTGATACATTCAAGAGGTTTAAAGCCCTTGTAGAAAATGAAAGTGGTTACAAAATAAAATGCTTAAGGACTGATCGTGGAGGAGAATTTTGTTCAAGAGGTTTTCAGAATTTTTGTGATATGAATGGCATTAGAAGACAACTCACCACTGCTTACACACCTCAACAAAATGGGGTAGTTGAAAGAAAGAACCGTACATTGGTGGAGATGGCAAGGTGTATGTTACATACCAAAGGATTAAGCAATTCCTTTTGGGGTGATGCAATTGCTACAGTAGTGTATATTCTCAATAGAAGTCCCACTAGTGCACTTCACATGATGACTCCTTATGAAGCCTGGTATAAGAAAAAGCCTAATGTTAATCATTTCAAAGTTTTTGGTTGTTTAGCCTTTGTTCATGTAGCTGATCAAAAGAGACAAAAGTTAGATCCAGAAACTGAAGCATGCACTTTTGTTGGATATAGTGAGCAAAGTAAGGCTTACAGGTTGTATAATCCTCTCACCAATCGCATTGTTGTGTCAAGAGATGTAATTTTTTATGAAGGGGGAGTTTATGGTCATTAAAAAGACCATGTTGAGAAATCAAAATTTGGTTTGGATGGTGATATTATTGATGATATTAATAATGAGAATCCCACTAATGTTTCAGTTCCAAATGCTACAAATCCACCAAGTAGCCCCTCATCTAGTTCTCCATATTCAAGTCCAAGTACCGCAAGGAAGGTGAGAAGCTTGAATGAAATTTATCAGAGAAGTACAAGTCTGGCACATGAAGAAAATCCAAGAGGTGAGACTGTAAATTTTGCTTTATTTTCACAAGTTGATTTTGAGCCATCAAGTTTTGAAGAAGCTTCTATTAATGAGGTTTGGGTGCAAGCTATGCAAGAAGAGATAGATTCAATTCATAGGAATGATACTTGGGAGCTTACAGATCTTCCACATGATAAGAAAAAAATTGGTACTAAATGGGTCTACAAGACAAAGTATAACAATGATGGGATTGTTGAAAGACACAAAGCAAGGTTAGTTGCTAAGGGATTCACACAGAAGTATGGCATTGATTATGAAGAAACCTTTGCACCTGTAGCAAAGCAAGAGACTATCAGAATGTTGATTTCACTGGCGGCACAAAAGAAATGGAGCATTCATCACATGGATGTGAAAAGTGCCTTCTTGAATGGGTACTTAGAAGAGGAAGTCTATGTGGAACAGCCACAGGGTTTTGAAGTGCAAGGAAAAGAACATCAATTCTACAAGTTGAAGAAGTTTTTGTATGGCCTAAAGCAAGCACCAAGAGCCTGGTATGCCAGGATTGATGGATATTTTCAAGAGAATGGCTTCAAAAAAAGTAAGAGTGAACCTACCCTTTACTATAAACAAGAAGGTAATGATATTCTTATTGTCAGTTTATATGTTGATGATTTGTTGTATATGGGTAGCAGTTCTAAGATGAAGGATGAATTCAAATTTGCTATGATGCGTGAGTTTGAGATGAAAGATTTAAACCTCATGCAATATTTTCTTGGAATGGAAGTCTATCAAAGTGAAGATGAAATTTTTATTTGTCAGACAAAGTATACAAAGGATATGTTGAAGAAATTTGATATGGCTGATTGCAAACCATCTCCTACTCCAAATGCTCATGGAGTTGTGTTGTGTAGAGATGATGGTGTTGAAATGGCTGATGAGACAGTTTACAGAAGTATTGTTGGAAGCTTAATGTTTCTAACACACACAAGGCCTGATATTGCTTATTCAGTTTCACTTGTTTCTAGGTATATGACAATGCCATCTAAAATGCATATGAATGCAGCTAAAAGAATTCTGAGGTATGTGAAAGGAACTATAAATTTTGGCATTCGTTACTATACTTCTAAGAGTTTTGAATTGGTTGGCTTCAGTGATTCTGATTGGGGAGGTAGTTTGGATGATAGAAAGTCTACATCTGGTAACTGTTTTTCTTTTGGTTCTAGTTTGATCACTTGGAGCTCAAAGAAGCAAAGTATAGTTTCTCTTTCTTCTACAGAAGCAGAATATGTTGCAGTCACCTCAGTAGGCACACAAACATTGTGGCTTAGAAAAGTTCTTGAATAAATTGAAGAAAAACAAATTCAACCTACAGTAATTTTTTGTGATAATATGAGTGCCATCAAATTGGCCAAGAATCCAGTACATCATAGTAGGACAAAACATTTTGACTTGAAGTATCATTTTATTCGAGATTTGGTCCAAAAGAAGCAAGTTGAATTGAAATACATCAACACTCAAAAACAACTAGCAGACATCTTCACTAAGGCAATCTCAAAGGCCCACTTTTTTATTCTCAGAGATCTTATTGTGAGCCCTCTCGGCATCAAGGGGGAGTATGTTGATAATTGATGCTGTGCAGAATTTGACAGTGTTATTTTAGGTTGCAGGTGTTTATTAAATAAATTTGCAGCAAACTTCACTGTATGCTAATGCATGTGAAGAATTAAATAATTTGCAAAATTATACAGCAACCTACAGCTGATTTTACGGCATGTAAATAATGCCTTATTTCTATGCAATGTAATCTATATAAGTATGTAGCTGTGAAATCTAAATATCAATGGGAAATAAACAATTAGATTTTCTTTTTCTGTGTTTGATTAAAAGCTTCTCTCTTGTTTTCTGTGTTGTTTCATTTCATTGTGCTATTTTAAACTAGGCTCTTTTATAATCTTCAACATTAATGAAGACGAAATACTTAGACTAACACCACTGGAGTTATGGCAAAGAACAAGTAAGAATTAATCATGTAGAGAGCAGACTGTCTAACACAGTATGGCAGAGAGCAAATGCATACACCAAATTGGAGCAAGTATAGGCTAGGATGGGCGCGTAGTATGTAGTTGCCAGAGAAACATTATCTATCTCTTTTGAGAGCAGGAAATCTGGCAGACATACCAAGATAAATGGGTAGGAAGGAGTTATGAGCGCTCAAAAAAATGAAATGTACGGAGTAGAAGAGACGGACTCGTAGAGCTAGCACGATAGAATTTTGCAGCAGCTAGAGAAAAAATGGGAGCAGGTCTGAAAGAGAAGACAAACATCTCTCACATGCTGAGGGTATATGCCAGAATTAAGTTTGTAGGTGCATTTTTTTCCTTATGCAGGTTTGAATGGCATAATATGAAATGCACTCACCAGAATTAAAGGATTTAGTGCACAGGAGTTATGGTAGACTATCTATCAATTTTGCAGCTAGCAGAGAATATTGGAGGATGAGGAGGATAGAGGCGACCAGACTCACCTGAACAGAACTTGAGGCTCTCATACCATTGTAAGGTTCTCCATTGGGTAGATAGACAATAATTCACATAGACCATTGGGTTCACCTTCCCAAGTGGTCTCTTGCTCAATGGTCTTCTTTGCACATGAATGATGCACAATAATCCTAACACTAATAATTAGGCTCCAACACTTTTCACAAAAGTTAAACTATTGCATAGATGTTTAGATCATGGAAATTGCATTGACATAGGCCTTGTGACAAACATAGATCGGAATGACATGTTTGAAGGAGAAATTTTGGGATGTTTTTTATTTGTTGTGCTGTTGAAGGAGTTGTTGTTTCCTTGCAATCTTTGTCCCTCCGATCTACACATTGGCAGCCTTGTATCTTGGCCAATAAAAAGATAATCAATTTCAATATAGGTTTATTTCTAGATGTTGAAATGGATAAGCACTTTGAATTTTAAAATACAAGAAGAAACCAAAATTACAACATTCATTTCGTGGGAGAAAAGGTGAATTTAGTGCATTGTTGTTCTTCACAACCGTGTTATGTAGCCAAGGGGATGATTTCAAATGTTTCAAAAGGAGATGTGGTGCAATTTGTACCACTAGATGGTAAGGAATTTGGAGTTTTAATTAGGTAGGTCTTCATACAATGTGAGAAATGTTGCTTATCAAAAGTCTCTCTCTAAAGATGGCCTGCAAATTGCATACTTGACCTTAAGGGTGCTCCTTTAGATGTGATATTAGAACAAACTACAAAGGAACTTGCTATTAACTTTTGGAAAAAAATCGAAGCTTCTCTCTCCTCTTCAAATGGTATATCCACCTTTGGATTATGAGATCTTTGTCAATACAAAAATTGTTGCAACAAGGCCATACAATTATGTGAAACGCCAAACTAGGAAACAATCGTTTGAAAGGAGGTTGACGACAAGCGTTGAAGAAACATTTGATGAATGTGGGTTCTTTGCTAAAATGAGCATTGCATGTTGTTGTAAAAATCAATGTATTTCAAGATTTTATTTCCATTCAATGGTTGAAATCTATAAAAATGTGCATCTTCTGAATGAAAATTCAAAAAGAGACTTTGTATTGCATTCTTTGGCATCGAATGCTCCTATTTCCATATATGGAGAAAAAAGGAAGAGAACTCTTTCTACAATGAAATTTGACACATTAGCTATCTGTCAAATTGCATGGTAAAAGTGTTATGGAATATAAAGGAGCACATTCTACAGTTATAAAAAATCATTTATAAATGGTGACTTGAGGACTGTGAATGCCAATAGTGGATTACAAAATTCTAAATCAAATACAGTTGCAATGTGTGCATGTGTTAATTAGATTGTGGATCAAAAGTCAGACAAGTCTCCACATTTAACTCGGTCAATATGTCAATATGGGACAAGGTATCCCTTACAATTGTTTCTATCTAATATGTCTCATGGATTGCTCCTTAAGATCACTTAAGATGGCTAATGAAGAAATCCAATGGATTGGTCTTCCTCCGCTGTCCCAATCCATTTTTAGCAAATTAATGAAAAAATATTTTTCTGGTGTTGAAATGACAAAGAACAACTTCTTTGCATGTTTCAATGAATGTATTTCATTCATCAACAGGCTCAGGGCCACCATTGATCTAGCGGAAGTGGAGCGGTTGCGATCAATTCAAACAACCCATAATAAATATATCTCAAGTTGTTGGCAAGTGTACTATATGAAGAGATTATGTTTAGAAAAGAATCCAAACACATACCTCAGTATTATGCATGACAAGATGGATAAGTCTAAGACATATATACCAATGTTGGGTAAGATGGCAAAGGCTCTTGGTAATGTCATTAATATTCCCATTTCATTTACTAGTATGCTTACACATGGACACCGGAGTGGAGTATATCGCCACTTCAGTCTTTCCATTCTGGAGAGTGGTTCAAATTTCAGTGTGACTTCATTGTCTAAATGTAAGATATCTTGAAAGATCAATTTTGGATCGATGTGGGGATTTGTGTTACAAAATTGGAACATGAAAACACCCTTTGCATGATGCCTTATTACAAACTGTTTCTTGTGAAAATTGTTTGATCTATAGGCAGAATGAGATGCACGCACATGATGAAAGTATTGATAATACAAACCTCCACATTTCAAATAAAAAATTTCCACCAATATTATTGATGCAAATGGATAATTGTGCTGGCGATAAAAAAAAATTACTATGTATTGGCATTTTTATATCCTTTAACAACAAGGAGGGTGTTTGAAATTGTTGAAGTTAATTTTCCTTGTGGGACACACACATGAAAACATAGATGGAACATATGGGTTGCTATCAACTAAACTAAGGTGAAAAAACATATTTTCTCTACTAGAGATGATGGACAATTATAGGACATGTGAGGAGCACAAATCGTATGTTCCTTATTTAATTTATGAATTTTTTTACTTCAATATTTTTGTGGAACCACACCTTATGGATGGTAATTCCAAGATCAGTGATATTAAAGGATGTCAACTCTTTAAGTTTCAACTCATTGATGGCATACCAATTATGTAATATAAAGCGTCCATACGGGATGAAACTTGGTCACTTCCTATTCATATTTGGAGATCTTGTCAGGATGGTAGTGCAGACCTGCTAATGGGGAAACCTCAATTGTTAAATATACAAGAAATGATACCTTCTTATATGGATGGAATAAAAAAAGGGTTAGAAGCATATATTTCATTCTATAAGAAAGGGGTTGATAAGGGAGGAGAACAATATTGGCATCTAAAAATATATTATTGGGAAAATATATATAAATTATGCTTTGGACATCCCATTTCAGAGAATTGACCACTCCACAACTAATTTTTGGCCATCCACAGTACAGGAAATAAAAGACAACGGTCCTACAATATCATCATATCAAGTTATGGAAGCATACTTGAGGGAGAATGTCCTCACTATTGATGATTTCTATGTTGGACCTATATCTAGAAAGCACAGAGATGCATTCTATCCAAAGGATGATGTTATACAAGGACAAATTCTCATAGTACATTCACCGGATGAAGATTGTGCAATATGGTTGGGTAGGGAAATGGGAAGTGTTTACCTGGAATGAGATGTTAGTATTGAGTCTTACAAAGTAGAGGTTCAATGGTGGAAGCCAACTAGAAAATCGATGAACCTCAAAGAGTTGTATAGAAAGTTCTTAGATAAAAAGAAATAATGGGTTGTTGGATTAGAGGAAAATATGTCCGTTGATGTTAAGAGAATCATATGGGCATGGTCACCAAGGGTAGGATGGATAGGAAAGAAGATAAAAATGACCGAGAAATTCCTTGTAGCAGTTAAGGCACAATAAGAAACAAATGGAGAAGATGTTTAGAGTCAAAATGATGTTGATGAATGAGGCTTTCATTTATTGATGATGTCTTAAATATTCAATGAAAGCTTTCATTGATTGAAGGCTTTTTTTAATACAATTTTTGTTTTTGTTTGCATCTTTTTATCTTTGCTTATTTATTATTGATATTAATAATATAGTCGTGCTCCCTTCCCTCAGTCGATATAGTTGGTTGTCGAATTACAAGAAAGAGATGCTAGGCAATGTAGTCTGGTTCACTAAAGTTGATAGGTTAAGTTTTGTCTATGGCTATGTTGTTGTTTTATGATATTACTGTTATGCAAATTTTGAATTTCAAGTTAGAATATTTTTCTCTCAGGAACAGTTACAATTGTATTTTAAAATATGTGGCATCAGTTGGTACAACTTATGCATCTTTTCATTCCTGGAATTTTCTAATTGGAAATTGCATGTTTGAACTTGTGTGTATGTATTTTCCTTTAGGTCCTTCAAGTGTTTGTCCTACCTTCTTGAAAGAAAGAAAATAGATAGCAAGTACAACTGCATGATAGTGTCGCTTTCTCCCTTAAAGAAGTTATTTCAACTAATTCTAGTTTCCCATTTCTTTATTATAGATATATGATTCAATTTATGTTGTTTATTTATTCCAAACATACAGGATGACCTCAAATGACCCATGCCAAGAAAAATTTATATATATGTAAATTTTAATTATTTTGTTGTCATGTTTTTATTTTTATGATACAGACTAAAGAATTTATGATGTTTTTTCCATTTGTTTTCTATATTCATGTTTATTCATTGTTTTGTTGGATCGTAGATGGTCAATTTCAATTTTGTATATTGAAATTAGACACACCTTTTTCATTTCAACCAATTATAGACCGACATGCACTAAGAGAATTTCATCATTCATAAATCCAAAGACAAACTAGTTAAAAACAAATTATGTTGGCAGGTTCTTCTACTAAGATTGATATTTCAAATTTTCAATTAAGAATAACACCATTCTCGTTTCCAATTTCATTCCACTCATAAAATTTATAGTTGCACATTTCTAGCTTACAGGATCACTAAGGTGGGGTTGGTGCATCTCGTAGCGAGCAGTTGGGTTGGGCCTAATCTAGATGCAATATGCCTAATAACTAATCATGAAAGAGGCAAGGCCCTAAATGGTGAAGTAGCATTACCCAAGAAAATATTGCATTCAAATTTGTACCTCTAACACCAGTCTTGCACCACGTGTCAACATGCACTGAATGCATTTCATGCTACGTCATTAAGCTCTTATTTTAAAAATGAAAAATGGGTGATCACCTATGGAACACATACATAAGAAGGTGTAGCGGCATTGAGTGGGATTGAATTCACTTGGTGTATATTAAATATAAGATTGTTATTCAATAATAATGTGGAGGCAATGGTATTGTACTAAGGAACAAAATTACTTGTTAAGGATGAATCACCGAGGTAATCATCATTGGAGAAGTCAGTCTTTGATATTAATTAGAGCCTTCATATCTAAAACTTCTCCTTGAAACCTTAGACAAGCCAGAATCTATGAATAAATTACGGAGATATTGATTTCTGGAAAAATTACAATTCTATTTTGTTCTCCACAATAAGAATGAGGAAGCAGATCAAATGGCCAACATATTGGGATGACCTATTTTTTGCAAGAAGGTACCACTACCCTCCAGTGCCCAGTTAGGATGGATGTAGACAATAATGGGCCCACGTGACCTCAATCAACATGGTGTGTAGCATCCCCAAGATAGGATCCCATCATCCCACTAAAGTTCTTGGATCAAGCCACATGGGGACTTGGTAGGATGGGACATGCATAGAACATGGATATGACCTCCTTTATTAATGTCTAGCAGGCCCAAGAAGCTTGATCCAATGCAAATTTTAAATACACACTCTAAGAATCGAATGGATTACCATCCCTCCATCATGGAGATCCTTGAGTGCATTGGTACGATGAAGGACAAGGTGATAATGGGGATAATCAAAATCGTTAAATACAAAGGAAAAAATATGTCTTTTTCATTCTCCAGAAGGTGTCCAAAAGTGAATATAGGGAAGATCCATTGTAGAGCATACTAGGCCAAACAAAGACCATGGAAAGGGGATGAAAGGCGATACTAGCTCTTGCTGGTGATAAGAAACACACTACCATCCAACTCAAAGAAACAATAGTGGAATATTTTTACAAGGAATGGATCTCTCTAGTCCATAAGCTTAGGATTGAAAACCTAGAACAGAAAATATTGATGAAATACTTCCACTTCGAGGAAACTATGGACAAACTTCAAGCATTGGCCAAATGGATAGATTAACCAATGGACTACAAAGCTAGGTAATCTCTCTACAAGCATTCTCTCATCAGCTTTTGGACTAAGAAGACGCTCTTGGGTCACATTCTAGACAAGAATAAGAGAGAAACAAACTTCTTAGCAAGGGAATTAAAATCACTAAGTGATTTGGAACTGGACTCCAAAATCCTAAATTCAAACCTGAACCAGCTTGGAAGACATCTGGGGTTCAAATCCATCCCCTGGTCTCCAACACCTATGGCTTCCTCTAGTGATGACAGGTGGGGAGAAGGGGAGAATTGCGAGGAGAACATGAGCCAAGTGCGAATCCACCTAGTCTTCAACACTGTGGCTTGGGATGTGATGGTGGAGTAGATTCACAATATGGGAGAAACAAATAATAGAGTAACGTTATATGAGAGTTCTATTTTCATACATTAGATTACAAAAACTCTAATGTACGAGGTTATGTTGGAGCACACCTCAGAGATCATCCACCTAAAGCAGAAGCTAGCAGAACTAAGAAATCAGTGAAGGATGAAAAAGATCATGGTGGGAAAGATTCACATAATTGGGAAGTGCTTGGATGAGAGGTTGGACCCAACTCACACCAGGGATCTCCTATGACTTCCCCATTGTTATGGTAGATGACCAGCTTCATCCACCAATATAGAAGAGCACCTTTCAGATTGCATTTCAGGTTTTTATTCTATTACTCCATCACTGGATTTTTTGTAATAACTAATGATAGTTTGCAAAGTTTAGGCATTATATGCACATGCAATAATTACACTACAAAAATAGGAAAAATGTCACAGTCCGGTGACAGCCCATTTTTTAGTTATTTGTTCAAAATGCCACATAGACATCGGTATTTATCAGACCACTTTCTTTAGTCTGAACTCTCCAAGAGGAAGGAGGAGGATCCTTTTTTTGTAAAAACTTCTATTCATCTCTACTTTTTTTATTAATAAAAGGTTCATAATCTTAGTACTTAAAAAAAATATAGCGTACTAACCCTTCAAGTCACCAACAACTTGAAATCCATGAACTAATACCTTAAGAGAAAGGCTCAATAGTGGAAGGAAAAGGTCAAATTTGACAAGCACCCCTATCCACCATGCAAATTTTTCATGATGGTTTTCTCTATAAAGTTGTCGAGGATTTGCATGGTGCTCATATTTATTTTTTCCCATCAATTGAATATCATAAATAAATATTATGTGTAACGGATTTATAAATTACCACGGTCTATATTTGATGCTTCCACTTTAGTATACCATTTTCCATTCAATTTGTAGCAAATGCCAATATTTGTTTTGTTTCAAATACCAATATTTGTTTTATTTCTCATATTAGTAAAAACTATATCACTTTTAGGTGCTAGAGTAAGTTGGCGGAAGCTTTACCACTGACTTGTCTTTGGGATCATTTCATGGTTAGAACTACTTCGGGGATTTATAGCTTACCTAGTACATACTAAAAAGAGTTTTTTTTCCAAGAAAAAAAATGTATTTTTATTCATTTAAGATCAAAAATACATTCTTCAATTCTTATCAACAAAATCCTCAAAACTTGTGCTACCTAGAACTTTTAGTTATAAAAAAATAGATCTTCCTAGGAAAATAGGATATTTTCTTTCAATTATACATCTGTTAACATCAAGCTTTAGGATTCATGCGCTATAGAAATTCATCGAATAAAGCTTCATATGCTATAGCAAGTCACGGAAATCAAACAGTGAAATATCCAAGGGAGGCAACACCGTTCCTCCTTGAAATTATTCAGTTGTAGAGCTCCAGTATGCCATAAGAAGCCCTACTTGGATAGGAAATATGCCTCCAAGTTGAAATCCCGATAGATGTGCTTGAAGTGTAATACCTGGAAAGAGGTGGACCTTATTTGTTTTAATTGGTCCACCATATAAACAAGTCCAATATTACTTATATACACATGTCCCTGCATACCATTTATTACTAGCAGAGAGTGTCCAAAAAATTGTAGCCTATCAATCCCACATCTAAAGGATTAGCCCAACAGAAAGAAAAGTCTTTTGAACTCAACTGAATTATTGGTTCCAAGACCAAGACATCATTTCCTAGAGAAGAAATGATCTTTCATGAGGTACAAGGAAAATCTAAAACTTATCATTGCATCTTGATCCTTGATGGCTCCATCAAAGAAATCCCAAGGACAATTCTCTTATATCACTAGGGGCACCAAAAATCGTCCACATCGAGAAGCAATCAAAGGTTTATCGAATTGGAAAATAGTGATGGCCTACACTTCTACTTGAAGAGGAAACTGTGAATGATCCTTAAATATGGCCTCGTTACGAACAAGCCACACCCCCTAAGCAATAATCAAAGGAAGTGCTCAGAAGGTGTTCAACTCGTGCAAAAGGAAAAATCTTCTAAAGAATTTCTACAATGAATCCTATTGCCAAATATCAAGATGACTTACTAGCATCCCAGCCTCCTACTAGACCTATTTAACAAAATCACATTCCAAAAAAAGTGATTGATCGATTCACCACCCAATTTGCATAATTGGAAAACCAGGGCCTTGAAAGTTAAAACGTTGAAGTCCATCCCAAGTGAATACTTTGTTATCCAGCATTAGCCATAAGTGTAATAAGATTTTTGTTGGAGCTTTCACTTTCCATATTTCCTGCCACCCCCATTTTCTTTCCCTTTGCACAGAAGTGAAGGATGCTTTGTAACCCAACTTGGTGGTGTATATTCCCCCCATCAAATTGAATTTCCACCTTAGTTCATCCCTATCTTCTGAGATATGTATATGGGCCTACTTTAAATTTTTGCAGTATGTCTCCCAAGAATATTTCCAATCCCTTATTAGACCTAGGTCATCTACTGTTAGCCACACCCGACTCCATATGGAGTTTCTCCTAGGATTGATCACTTTATCCAGAGTGGATTTTCCCCTCGATTGAAGATACTAGGTCGCAAGATCACCTGGAAAATGCTTTTCCAATTCTGCACTAAAGAATTCCACTCACAACACATATCTTCCATCAAAAGAATTTTCAACATGCTACTTCTTCGAAAACCCTGAGATAAAACACCCAGAGCGACCTACAACGTGCAATGCCAAAAAACAAATATTGCGGAAAACCTTCTCCAAATTTCCAACTGCAACTGATCCCAACATCATCGTCTCCTGGAAAATCTTAATACCTGGATTTTCTACTTCTACCAATTGCTTGAGGGCACAAATTTTGGATTTCACTCATAAGCCACGAACGGTTATAGAGACAAAATTCATTGAATCGAAAACCATGGTGAGGCGTGTCCTACTCTAAGAACCCCAGGTATTTTCAACATTTGCCCTTGAGAAATTTCACGTTTGGATTGTTATTTTGCATGATACATCTTCTATTTTCTCCCAACATGGCCTAGAATGGAGCAGGGGGATTCCTCCATCTTTGTTCCTACTGAAGATTGAAAACCTTTCGATCTTGATCAGAGGAAATATGGACCTTGCGATCCATAACAACTCCCTTCTTCGGTCCCAAGAGAACCCTGCGAGATCGAATTTATGGATGAGTCACTTCCCAATTTGATTACTAAATTATTATTCATAAAACCTGCTATATGGGGATCCAATTCTAGGGGGACATTGGATGTTCCAGAGCCTTCTCCCTCCTTTTTATGTAATGGAGACAAAACTAGGCAGAATGATCCCAAATCTCACCTTGACTTTTATTATTCTCACCACTATACTACCAGATTTCTGCAAGACGCTCATGTTGACTATTTGTCATGTCGCATCCATCTATAATCTCCTAAAATATGGCTTTATTCTCAACCAAATTGTAGCCTTGATGGGTAGAATTTCATCTTGAATAAATTCTGTTGCCTGAACCCTTCTCTGCCACCCTTTGTTTTGCACCATGCAAATCGCATATGGGGTTAAGTTATTGGGAGATGCTTTCATCACCCACCGGCACATATTTTTGTTTCCAGACTTGATTTATGAATTGCGGGGAACAATTCGCAATGAAATTCCCATACAAATGTCACCAGGAACATCAAAAGGGAACCTTCAAGTAATCCAAGTGTTGAGTAAAAATAAATTCCCCTACCAAAAGATCAATGGATTCAAACAGGCCTTAGCATGCATCAACCTAAACCAAAATTCTTTCCACCAACCTGTGTTGGGAGTCGAATAGGTTTTCATCTATTGCAACGAATTTCCCGATTTCATCCCCTATTTCCTTGAAACCATCCTACGACCAGAATTCAAGAGGTAGACACGACAATTTCACCCAAATTAGGAATGAGGACAGTGAGTCTTTTCATGGATCGAATAGGGGATTCTAGGGTTTCAACGTTAGATATGTGTTTCCATTCAACCACAGTATGTGCAAAATGATTTCTACTACTTCTTGACTCTTAAATTCAAATCCCAACCATCCTCGGCCCAGTAACAGAATATCTGACAACTCATCTACCACCTTCTCCCATGCCTCCTCCACCCAAATACACACCGCTTATTCTGAGAAGCACCTTCCACAAAACTTACCAATGACCATTTTACAGCATAGCGGAGTATCTCCATAACAGATATATCTCTACCAACCACAAGTTCTGATCTGGAACCTCTATTCACAAGCAACGATTTTCTTTTTCTTCCTAGCTGCAACAAAAAATTTTGGCCATTTTGAGAAATCCTCCAATAATTTCCTCTATCATTAGGCCTCTTCCAATAAATTAGCCACCTTTGGGGATTGAACAATGAAGTGGATCGTCATTGAAATTGTTTGCCATCTTAGGACTGGAATAATCATGAGGGTAGGTGGCCCGTAGCGAACTTACATGCGTGTCATTACGGATGAGATGGGGAATTGTAACTTCAAATACAATTGTCCTCAACCCCTTCTAAACAATAAAATCATCATCTCAATCTCCCATAATGATTGCTTGTTAATGGACTTGAAAATGTACAGTGAGCCCTGTCCTCCACCAAGTTGGAAAAACCCTTTGAAATCAATGTTGGAGCCTTTACCTGCTCCAAAAATGAACCAAAAATAGGAGCTTTGAAAGTGTTGTATGCTTGGGTGCTTTGTTGACAACAACTTTTACAGGAGAGGCTAGACTAAAAAATCCATTGACCATGTTTCCTAGACTGGGGACATTGATTGTTGTGTGCTGCATGGGTTGATGAGCCTAAAGAGAAGCCAAAGTGTCACGCATCATGCTCTATGGGCATCTTTAAAGTGAAAAATTAGAAGACGATTAAGTGGTGACAGTATAAAATATGGAAAATAACCACGCGACATGGTTTGACATTCAGGGGAATCATTTCATGGCAATGGGAATGGGTATGATGGGATTTGGTGCATGCAATAAGTATAATATTTGGATATTAACAGTTAAAGGTTGCAGTACAAATCTACGTCACCTGATTTCATCTCTTTGGGTGTCCTCGTACATACCTATGAACTCAATCCAAAGATGGAAGCCGAGTAGGATCCATCTTAATATGGAAATAATGGGACTATGTATGTGAGTAAATGTTGAGAACTGAAGAACAATTGGGGAACTTATTCCAACGGAAGGAAGGAATCCTAGTGCATTCACAACGTAGGATAAAGGTAATGATGAAGGCATCGACATGGGTTCTCAATTTATCTTTGTCAGAGAAATTCCATTGTTCTTTGTACTTGGAATACATCAAACCAAATATGTGCCGACACTAGGACATTGGGGAGAGAGAAAGAGATAGGGATTGTTTCCTGGCTCATGGTGATTCGAAGACTAGACGGGATTGTGAATTTTCTGAGGCGCCTCGTTCATTTTTGGGGAAGGAGTATTAGGAAAGTACTTCAGGCCTTGAAGCGATGAACAACTAGGGAGGATGAGGCCAGGGTGGCCATGTGGAGTAGTTAACATCAAGAGAACCTAATGGTAGAGGTAGACTTAGCCAATATACAAACCAATCAAGCAGAATTAGAAAATCGTATCACCCTTATTGAAAGGAATTTGTTTGGGAATAATTTGAAGGGGTTCGTGGATGAAATGGAAGAAAGAAGGTAGGTTAGTGGCCTCCCATAAGATATTGAACCCTGTCAACACAGAAACCACGTTGTGCAAGGATACAACGAAGACCACCGGGGAAAATGGGACTTGCTTAGCTTCCAGGAACTGTAGTTTTTGTCTTGAGCTTCTATCAAATGGAATTAATATGGTTAGTATGAAATTTGTTAGTATCTCAGGTTTTTAAATTATTAGTATGCATCTTTAAGTTTTACTAGTTTTGAAGCAGAAGCAACCAAGTTTGAATGTAAAGCTGGAATCTTGTAGGACCAGGAAAAGACATACATATTATATTATTATTAAGGCTAGAATTAGTAGAAAGATAATTTATTTTACTCTAGAAACATCATTGTGATTTAATATTATTAGTTAAATTTAGATTTAATACTATCTGTCTAGTAATTTGGTACTAGATTTACAAAGTCTAAATTAATGTGGTTTCCAGACCACCTTGACTCTGATTTTGAGTGTATAAATTATTTTGAAATTAATATGGTTATATACCAAGTCCTATGTGATTTTGATTGTATAATTTTGAATGTAATATACCAAATAATTATACTATTACTTATTTATACTCCTAGTTTGTAGTTACTCGTACACCCAACAAATTACCAACTAAGTTACTATAGACTATCATGTAACTAATATGAGAAAGTCTAAGTCAGCTTTGGTCATTCCTGTTTGGGGAGTAGCAGAATAATAGAGCGGAAGCACTTGGTGCTTTCACTCTACCAACTTGGACCTCAAAAAAGTATCATTGAGTTAATTATAGATATCATAGGCACTATAGGCCTAGAATTTCAAATTATTCCATATTCTTGTGAAATGAATAGTTTCTTACAATACATTTTTGACCGGTGTCTTTGTCTCTTTCACACCCTTCAATTTATATAAATTTATACAATTTTATACAAATTAAATCCTCATGATCACTCTCAAGCCTCATCTCTTAATATGTTGGTATGATCTGTTATGATCCTAGTGCTTTAAGAAGTGCATTACTAGCAAATAAATCTCAGTGCTCAAGATATTTTTGTAATGAATGAGCTAAGTCACTGATATGGGTGTTGTAGGGATGTCGATCGACGAAACCACGGAAAAGGGTGCATAATTTAGGGTTGGTAGATAATGAGCATACCTCCAACATAATTTACTACAGTGCATCTTTCATGGCTGAAGAGTTCTCACCAGACCGGTGACTGTAGGATGGCTATGTTTACACCTTGAATCATTGAGCTTAGAAGTTTGCTTCCTCGAAACAATAACAGTCAGAATGCCACAAATATAATTTAAATTATAATAAATGAGTCATATGGTTTGAAGTAAAGGACACTGCGAATTATGATGACTTAGATACCTGTAGTGGATTTGATACTGATCATTGACTACTACAAAGGGACCTAGAATGGTCCTTAATTATTATTGAAGACCAGTGACTATAATTATAAATATCTTAACGTTGTATCCAACAATTAATAAAATTAAATCCTCTTAACTTTAAGTTAATTTAAACTAAATCTAAATCTAACCCTGATTTCACTAAATTTGGAATTATTCCTAATATAAATTGGATTTTAAATATGGTTATAGTTTAACACATATCAATTACAAGGAAAGAACGTCATGTATAACGCCAAATTCTAGGCCTAACATGGAGTTAGTTGATCGACATAATCCATAACTGAGTAACTTAAGCTTACTAGCCTTAAATTATGATCGTACTGACCATCTGTAAGTACTTTAGATGTCAATCCACCATGTATTGGCTAATAGAGATCGTCTGCAATTTTGGTGTAACCTGACTATTTTTTGGTTGACTTCTTTTAATAGAGTGATAGACTCTCTATAGTACTTCATTGTCTAAGATAATTTTTATTAGCATCCAATTAGTTATATTGTTGTAATAGCTTGTAATAGCTTTTCTCATGTGGATATTAAACATATTCACCTAATATTTTTGTTAATAAGTTTATTCGACACTGGGCACTTAGTTATTATACCTTTTCAATGAGTCAGTTTGTAATTAAAATGTGTTCAGTCACACATGTTCACAGGCTTCATAGATTAAAAAAATTTGTATTATCGGTGTTTTGGTTCCACGACATTAGGGGTCAAGACCGACTATGCCTTGTATATTAGAAATTTTTGTAATACCTGAGGTTCGATCACTATTTCCCTCCAGGACCTTAAATTTATTGTATAAAAAATTAACAAGAGTGTCTATTCTACTTGTTCTACAATTAGTCAAAAACAATTTTTTTATTTAAATTAGTAATCGTCCTAGTACTCGAACACATATTATTATTGTCAAGAGCGATTCTATATCATTAAAGGAAATTGCAATGGCCATACACTTAATCATTTGGTACAACTCTTAATAGTGTGATTACCTATAATTAAAGAATTCCACATAACCATATATGAAAACAAAGAAAATTAAAGTCTATTTTATATTAAATTTAATCTAAATTATAAGAGTAAACATAAAAGGGACGACCAACCTCTCATGTATCATTGAGTATATGTAGAAGGGATGGCTGATCTTTCATGTATCACTGAGTATACGGAGAAGGGACGATCGACCTTTCCTTTATTACTAAGTATACATAGAAGGGACAACTGACTGAACTTCCCTATATTACTAAGTATATGTGGAAGAGATGACTGCCACATCCTCCATGATAGAAATACAGATGATAGGTCGGAAAACAATTAGCTTACCATAGACATCCATTCGATTGATCGGTCGAGCCATCCTCCATGACATCATTTTTGTATCATATTTAGAGGATGAATCCTCCAACGTAGAGTTCTCAAGCACTAAGACAAGGTGAAAGTGGCGGTCGATACTTCTTAATTGATAATGATACGGCCTTTTTTTACGTCCTAAGCATTGGTTTAGCATTATTGAAAGTATTATATCTTCAATAGGTTAATCAAATAGAAGGATCGGTCGATACTTCCATCGGCATACACAATGTTGATTAACATAACTATCTTAGTTGATGTCGCAATGGGTGAGAATACCGAGAAGACCTGTTCAATATTTATCCATATATTGGATTTAAATCTTCTAAATATTCATTGTTAGAATGACAGAGGTTTTTTAGAATATTGGATTTTCTGTCCAAATTGAACTATTGGAAAGAAAGGTTGATCGATTCTCAAGAATATTTTAAATTAGTTGACCAAACAATCTGTCCCCGGCCTTGTTGTATCCCAAATATGATATGTTTTGGAATGGTCGATTGATCCTTTCTTTATCATGGATTTTGACAAAGTGGAAAGGAAACAAGAAAGTGAGACGACACATATTTAATGATGGTGTCAAATCCTTATTCTATATTTTTGAATCCTCAATGTCATCCACTAAAATGATGAATCTACCAAAAAAGTGATTCTTATGAAAGGATCGGTCGATCCTTAATTTTTCATGCAGTATATGGTCTTGGCAACCATATGTATAGTGCACACACTAAAATATACTTCTACGATATTATGTTTGTCTAGAAACCCAGAAACAATTATAAATACCGTATGATACATTCTTCGTCATAGATGTAATATTGAAAAGTCAGATAGGATATATTTTTACTAATGTTCTCATATGGAAAGGAAAAGAGATTGGTTTTCCAATACATTGCTAGTAACGATGGTCAAAGTTTCATGTATCACCGTGTATACGTAGAAGGGAAGGCCGAACTTTCCTGTATCACTAAGTACATGGAGAAGGGACGGACAACCTTTCCTTTATTATTGAGTATACATAGAATGGACGACCGACCTTCCCTGTATTACTAAGTATACATAGAAGAGACGACTGCCACATACTCCATGATAGAAACTCGGATGATAGGTTGACAAACACTTATATTACCATAGACATCCAATCAATTGATCGACCGAACCATCCTCCATGACATAATTTTTGTATAAGATTTAGAGGATGAATCCTCCGACATAGAGTTCTCAAGCACTGAGGCAAGGTAATAGGGTAGAGACTTTTAATTGATTATGCTAAGAACTATTTTTACATCCTAAGTGTTGGTTTAGCATTATCGAAAGTATCCTATCTTCAATAGTTTAATCACATAGAAGGATCAGCCGATACTTCCATCGACATACACAGTGTTCGTTCAAAAAAATATTTTAGTTGATGTCGCAATGGGTGAGAATACCCAGAAGACCTATTCGATATTTATCCATATATTGGATTTAAGTATTCCAAATATACATTGTTGGAATGATAGGTATTTTTTAGAATATCATATTCTCCGTTCAAATTGAACTATTGGAAAGAAAGTTTGATCCATTCTCGAGAATATTTAAATTAGTTCACCAAATAATTTGTCCCCGACCTTGTTGTATCTCAAATTATGATATTTTTTGGAAGGGTCGACCAATCCTTTCTTTATCATGGAGTTTGACAATGCAGAAAGGAAACAAGAAAGTGAGACAACACATATTTAATGATGGTGTGAAATCCTTATTCTATATTTTTTAAGCCTCAGTGTCATCCTCTAAAATGATGAATCTACCAAAAAGTGATTCCGATGAAAGGATCGGTCGATCCTTAATTTTTCATTCAGTATATGGTCTTAGAAACCATATCTATAGAGCACACACTAAAATATCCTTCTATGATATTATGTTCGTTTATAAACACACAAAAATTTCTAAAGACCATTTGATACATTCTTCGTCATATATGTAATATTAAAAATTTAGATAGGATATATTTTTATTAGTGTTCTCATATGGAAAGGAAAGGATATTGGTTTTCCAATATATTTCTAGTAACAATGGCAAGGCTTGATTCTCTATTTTTCGAAACAATATTGGTAGTATCTATAAAAACGATGGATTCACCGAAAAAGGTTGATCTAATGAAAGGATTGCTCAATCCTTCTTTTTCAATTCAATCCTCTCTACTCTAATATTATATTCTCCAAGAGAAATGATATATTTTAGAAGGATCATGTGGTCATTCCGTTATCATAGAAATTAACGTAGAAGAGTCAAACAATACCTTTCCTTCTTAGTTTTCTCATAAGGATCTACCTAAAAATAGGTCAATTGAAAGGATCAGTGGATCCTTTTTAAATTACGACATTGTCTCTCTAGACATATTTATTTTGTATTCGCGGAACCATTTTACTAAGCTATTTTATTATTCAAAGAAAATTATGTTTTGAAATAATCAACCAATCCTTCTTTCTTATAAATTTTACATTGAAGATTCAAACAATAATTTCTTTTATAATGTACTCATTCAGAATTTCATGGATACTTTTTTACAAAACTTCTTTTATACGAGTGTTAAAGTCTAGTTTATGCATTGCAAACATTAGCTAGATTGTAACGAATCCAAATTATCAACCCGGAAATACTAATTTGTTTTTGAAAAAATTTAAAACTTTCATCCTACTCACATGTAAAATTAATTACATAACTCTACCATAATCATAATTGGTTTACTAATATTCATCAAGATTTAAGAAAATCAACCATATGATTATAACCCCAATGGTATTCCAATAATTCAAAATTACTCTTTAATACACACACACACACACATATATAACCACCCTCTTCTTCTTCTTAAAGATTTCTCTAGCATTTATTCATAAATACTTAATATTACATACCAAGGTCTCTCTAAATAATTGGACCATTACATAGCCTTATCATAAATCACTTTAAAAAACAAACACCTATATTATTCTCTTTGATAATCATTACCAAAGGAACCATAATAAATCTTGTGAGTTCACGTATTCAAACATAATTCCAAATTCCGAATTGTATCCTCTTACTTATATATTCTTATGGGGTCTTTTTATCCACCATCATGTTCCAACCCACGATTTTCTTTTGGTTATTAGTCTTTTCATTCAAGGGTAGTTGTATGTATTGAAACCAACTTTCGTTAGTATCCACATATTAAGGATTCCCATGTTAGTATTCATATACTAACTAAACCACTATTTAAATAAGATCTGAGGTGTAATTTACTCTATTTATTAACTTATATATATGTTAATAGAAAAACACTAACTCTACAATCTCGGTATTTAGTATCACTAATTTATTTGTTACAACCTATAGTGATCATACACAGACTGCTCCATACATAATCTATCCTTCATCATGGACCTAGATTCTAGGCTCCAATTGATACACTTCGATAGCCCCTAAATTTCCAACAGTAACAAAGTAACTATTATAAGGATTGCAACGTTTGGAAATAGACACAAGGACGATATTGAAAGATATTTCTATCAGTCCCTAACAACATGATAGCTATAACCTTCCCAGATTATTAGAGGGAATTCAACATAATTCGAAGAGCTATCAAAAGTGATAACACTTCATTCCTAAATTCTATACAAATGGATTGTTTCTAGTGATGCCCATGACACCACGACATGCAAAGTTTACAATGTGTTAATTGATAGCGGACTCTACTGATGTTATGGAAAACTGAGACTTAACAACTATAAACCGATTACTATGATTTACTCGATATGAGAGCATTGACACATTGTACACTAGTGATGACAAGGTTAATGTTAATAATCAACGGAATGGTTAATAGAGGTTTTGATTCCTATCAAAATTGATGGTTTGAAGTAATTTTACTCATAACAAGTTTTTTACCAACCTCCTATTCCAAACCCGTGTTTCTCATCGAAATACATATTTATTTCATATTTCCAATTCTGGTGTTATCATTCAAGAACACTATAATTTTGATTTCATAGCATTATTATTATTATGCCCCTTTCCAAGATGTGATAATGGATGAACCCAATCCATAAATAAGATTTTACAGAAGTAATCATAATCATGTCAAGAGATTGATACAGAGATCTTGATCTTGTGTCAATCTAGTGTAAGGGGTAAGCTACAGGGTTTGATTCTTTATTTTTCTCAGTAAACACATTTTGCATGTGTTCAATTAAGTAGGATTAAACCTCAGGATATATTTTCAGAGAATCATTCTTCGCACATTGTGTACAGAAGATTGATCTCGAGTTTTGACCAAGTATTTCATAAAAGGATTATATTAACAGAGAATTCGATTTGACAAGAAACACATATGGAGATTCAATCCTTTGTATTATAAACATATTATATTTTAGATAAAACTCTGTAAACCACAGAGATTGACTAACGATTAGGTATTAAATTAGTGTTTTAACAAATTAAACGAGTTCGATCCCGATATCACAATATCAGTTCCTGGATAAAGGTTATTCAAAACAGGGATCATGTCATTGCTATCATTTTTAATAAAAATTGTAATTATATACTAAAAGAAACGGTGATCTCATACTATCAGGAAGTTTTAGATCTCGAAATGAGGTTGAATCCATATAAGATTTACCCATTTCCTTCTTATTATATTAATCGCTTTTCAATAATATACCATTTTTCTGTGTAAATGCTCAAGGTCCTATGTAAACACAACGACTGCATATATTCTGTAATTGACTGAGATTGATCCTTACCAAACAACATAACAAACTTCAAAAGGATTGATCCAAGTGCGTCTATGCCCAAAAATCCTTGTGATGTAGGTATAAGGATTAAATACAAAACACAAATGAAAAAGGGACTAGCTTCTTCATTATATAACGTTGCATTTGTTTAGACTCTGTGTAACATCGAGATCAAATAAAACTTAGTTTACTTCATTGATTCAATATGAATTAATTCCAATATCTAGACTTGGAATATCAACAGGGAAGATAATGTATTTACAAGGTTTCGATTTGATCTCGTTCATGCGAACTATTATGATATTATACTAAAATATAATTTTCATAAATCCCACAGGGATTTACCAAGTTAAATTGAAACCATAAATAAAATTTACCCAGGGATCCATCGATTTTACCGTACTTAAGTCGCATTCCAATATACAATGAAATTTATAGAAAGATACAACTATAAAATACCCATAATAAAAGACATTGATTATCATTTTCCATTCGGTATTTTAAAACAAAGATACATAATTCAATATGTATCCATCATTGCTTAATTCATATGTTAATAAGAAAGAGAAACGAGACCATTCCAGAGAAAAACAAAACACTTTAATGCCATTTATGATTCATAAATTTATACCAATCAAACTAAACACTTTAATGCCATTTACGATTCATAAATTTATACCAATCAAACTAATACTTACTTGATAGCAATGGGGAATACTACTTGGTGAATCAGTTCCTCCCAACCATAGAAGAGAGCAACACAACCACTATCCCAACTCCATCCCCGAGATGGATCACCACCATACACAACAAAACTAGCAAGCAAAACTTGAACACAACACTCTCTCTCAGAGTCTGTAACAAGATCAGTGATAGACTTAACTCAATGAGAAATGCTCAACAATGTGCACTCAAAGCCACAATTTATCCATGCACAACACAACATCCTGTGCTATCTCAGTGCACCAATTTATAGTTTTTTCCTAGGTCTTGTGCCATCCCAATCAAATCTCAATCAACCCTTCAATCCCTATGATTTAGGATCTTATCTGGTAGTTGATATTTTATATTGGATTTGATTGGTAAGCTATCTTTTGCTTGCTTTACACTTCTTCTTTGTCTCATAGTGGTGTCCCCTCATTCAATTGAATTCTCCAACTGTCTTTTTCTTTTATTAATAATAAAAATAATATTTTTTTTGCAAAGTATCACTCATGCCTCTTGTGATTATTTTTGAGTTTTTAAATAACTCTTACAAAAATAATTGTTTTGAAATATTTTCACAAATATTAAATAAAAAATAATAATAATAATGTATTGGGGGTATCACATTTATCCCCCCCTTATTCTTAACATTGTCCTTAGTGTTCTTTTAATCAGAGCTCTCTTTCTCATTCCGGAACATGGAAGGATATGCCTCTCGCATTCTAAGAAGTGATTCCATTGCACTTTTATTTGAGTGATGGCTCTATTTCGTAACATAAGTTCCTTCCTATCTAGGATGCACAAAGTATTTGTTTGGAACTCACCCTCGAGTTCTACCTAAATCATATTCCAATCAATTACATGAGTAGCATCAGGCACATATATTTTTAGTAAAGAAACATGAAATACATTGTGTACTTGTATAGTATGGGAGAGTGCAAGCTGATAGACTATCATCTCTATCTTAGCTAACACTTCGAAAGGTACGCAATACCTGGGCGCTACATTGGAACACCATGCCAAGCTCAAGGTACTATTCTTTGGTTTTACCTTTATATATGCATGATATCCAACATTGAACTCTTTTGGAGTTCCTTTTAGATCTACATAACTTTTCTACCAATCTTGAGCAACTTTTAAATTTTGTTACACTTCTTTGACAATATGTTCCATCTCCTTCAGCATGGCAGGTCCTAGAACAATCCTATCAACAGGTTTATCCCATGACACAAGAGTGTGGCATTTCTGACCATACAATACTTCAAATGGAATCATTTTTAATAAATCTTGATATCCATTATTATAAGCAAATTCTACTAAATGTAAATAGTCCTCCCATTTACCTAGTTTCTCCATTACATACATCTGCAACATATATTCTAAAACTTGGTTAGTTCTTTTAGTTTTTCCATCCATATGAGGATGGTAAGCAATACTGAAATTCAACTGATTATCTAAACCCTTAAAGAAAGACTTCCAAAAATTACTTGTAAATTTTGCATCTCTATCAGATATCACAACTTTTGGAATACCATGCAAACGGAAAATCTCTTTCAGAAAAATATCAACTATGTTTATTGCTTTAAAGGTAGATTTCACAGGTATGAAATGTGCAACTTTACTCAATTTATCAATAACTACCATTATTGAATCATGTTGTTTATTACTTTTAGGTAATCCTATTATAAAGTCCATACTTATTATCTCCCATTTCTATTCTGGAATAAGAAAGGGTTGAAGTAACCCGACTGGATGTTGATGTTTTGTTTTTACTTTTTGACAATCAATACATCTAGCTAGGTAATTTGCAGCATCATTGTTCATGTTAGGATAATAATAACTTTCTCTTAACTTTGTTATCATCTTTTGATATCCCGTATGTCTGGAATACGGTTTCTTATGTAACTCATTCAAGATTAATTGCTTAACTTCTTTAGAATTTGGTATATATAATCTACTTTTATATACCATTAACTCTTATGAGCTTATGGAATAAACAATGGATCCACTTCCATTAATATATTTTTCCAATTGTTCTTTAATTTTTAAGTATTCTTCATCATTTTTAGATGCACCTTTCATTAAATCTACAAGATTTTTCTTATAGCTGCTAAAAGCCGCTGAAGTACAATGTGGAATGGCATTCCCGCTTAAGGCATATGCCACTTTATTTTCTTTTCCTTTAATATGTTTGATTTCAAAATCATACTCGCTCAAGAAGGCTAACCACCTTTCTTGGCAAGCATTTAGATTTTGTTGATCAAACAAGTATTTTAAACTTATGTTATCAAACATTAAAGTGAATTTTCTTCCAATTAAGTAATGTCTCCACATTATCAAAGCATGCATTATAGCAGCTAATTCCAGGTCATGTGTTGCATAGTTTCATTCATGTTCTTTAAGTTTCCTTAACTCATATGTTATTACATAATCCTCTTGTAGTAGCACGCCACCTAATCTATCTAAGAAGGTATCCGTGCATACAACGAAGTCCTTGTATGGATCCGATATTCTTAGAATAGGTGCGGTTGTAAGCAAGTGCTTAATATTTTCAAATATTTCTTGACACTTATTATACCATACAAATTTAGTTCCTTTCTTTTGAAGTGAAGTTATTGGGTAAGCAATTATGGAGAACCCCTCAATGAACCTGCAATAGTAACCCATGATTCCCATAAAGGATAAAATCTTGGTTACATCCTTAGGAGCTGGCCAATCTATGATTGTCTTGATTTTATCTGGGTCTACAAAATTTCCTTCCTTAGATATTACATGACCTAAGTACTGAATTTTATCTTGAAATAAATCACATTCACTAAACTTTGCATAAATTTTATGTTCTCTTAAGGTTTCTAGGACTAACTTTAAATGTTCTTCATGTTCCTACTCATTTTTAGAGTATATTAATATGTCATCAATAAATACTACTACAAGTTTATTTAAGTATTTATGGAGAACATTTTTCATTCAACACATAAATGTGTCCAGAGCATTGGTCAATCCGACTAGTACAACCATGAACTCGTAATGCCTATACCGTGTCCTAAATGTTGTTTTATGAACATCCTCATCTTTAATTCTTACTTGATGGCACCCAGACCTTAATTCAATCTTTGAGAATACCGCAGCTCCTCGTAATTGATCAAACATGTCATCAATGTGTGAGAGAGGGTATCTATTTTTAATAACTTCATCTTATTTAATTGTCTGTAATCAATACAAAGTATTAATGTGCCATCTTTATTTTTAACAAACAACATTGGTGCTCCCCACAGAGACACACTCGATCTTATATACTTTTTATCTAGCAATTCTTGTAATTGTAATTTCAATTCCACCAAATCAGGTGTATTCATTCTATATGGAGCCTTATATGCAAGAACTTCTCCCAGTACCAAATCAATGGTGAAGTCAATATCCCTCCTTGGAGGTAATCCAAGTATCTCCTCTGGAAAAATATCTTTAAATTCATTTAAAAGAGGAAAATATCCCAATCTCGGTTTTGTTTTGTCATCACCATTCTCAGTGATATGCATAGAAAAAAATTTACATCCTTTCCTAGCACATTTCTTTAATTGCAAAGAAGATATTTTCCTAGTAAGAACCTTTTTAGGAATCCCTTTAACAAGTTTATTTTTACCTTTTTCATCAATACAAGTGAAAGTTTTCTCAAAGCAATTCAATACAAATCTATGCTTTTCTAACCAATCCATGCCAATTAATATATCATATGATCCTAATGGAAAAATGTTTAAATCCACTTTTGTAACCAAATCATGCATATAAATTTCACAACTAGAAATAAAGCTAGTTACTTTTGTTTTTGTTCTTGTGGCTAATTGTACTAACCACGACTTTTCAAAATCATACCTTTTCATTTTACACAAGTCTACTAGCTTAGAATATATGTAACTTAAAGTAGATCCAGAATCAATTAAGATAGAAATAGGTTTGTCAAATATATTACCTTCAACTTCTATCATTGAAGGTTGCTAGTCCGCTTAATGATTGTCCAAGGATGCACTTATCTTTGGTATGTTCCAAGCAACTCTCCAACTATGGTTGCTTCTCGAACAGTGTGGATACTTCGATTATCCCTCTTATGAGGAAAATACAAATAGAAATGAATTTCTACACAGCCCCAGCACTTGAAGGGTTCAGTTTTATTTCTTCCTTTTTCTTATAAAAGATATTATCTTTATACTCAATTTTAATTGGTTGTTGTCTTTCCGTAAAAGTACTCCTTTGTAAATTCTTATGTTTATTGAAGGGCCTGAATTCCCTTATTTTAAAGTTACACCCTTCTCTTTTATTAAAGCTATAAGTATTTTCATGCTTACTTTTAGATTGATCATAAGTTAATTTGGCCTTCCTCATTGCTTCATATAAATTTTTTGGGTTATCAAACTCTAATTTGTCTTTATAAAAGCTAGGTAAGCAACCTAGGAATCTTTGAATTTTAGGTTTTTCTTCATTTAGGTAAACCACATATCTTACAAAATATATAAATTTAGTACAAAATTCATACATTGACATAGATCCTAACATTATCTCATTGAACTCTTTTGCCTTTCCCTCATAGTAATACTCTGAAAGATACTCCTTTTTAAATTCCTTTTTAAACCAATTCCAACTAAATTTTCTATCATTAATTACTTTAGCTCTTTTTAGGTCCTTCCACCAAATCTCAGCCTTCCCGACTAGATTGAAGATGGTCATTTTACCCTTCATAGAATTTGAATAATTATACATAGTAGATTATTGCTTCAACCCAGACAGCCAAGCTTCAGCTTCTTCTCCATTTTTTACCTCACCATCAAATGTAGGATATTTTATCTTTTTAAATTCTCCAGTTATCTCGTCTTTATATTTCCTCTTCTTCCTTCGTCTACCCTCAGAGAAACTACTAGAATCTTTTGATTCACTAACTACCAGGATTTCATCAAAGGAAGAACATTCAAAGGATGAGTCATCTCGATTATGTTTCTTCTTACACTTATCCCTAGATATTTCATTTAGTTTAAACAGTAAAGATCCATTAAGATCTTCCCAAGTTCTCATAACCCTCTCATGTTCATTTTTAAAGTGGAGAAGTTCGGCTTGTAAGTCTCTTACTATTTGTAGAATCTCATTTGAGTTATCATTAACATTATTATTATTTTGTTGTTCCTCATTATTAAGTTCAACCAAAATAGGCGGGGTAGGGGATCATCTTCTAGCCATCTCTTCCTGCAATTTAGTAAAACAAATTTCTTCTATACAAGTAAGAAGAACAACATCCAAACATCATTAGTTTTCTCATAATATGAATGGACACCATAAGGCCAAGTATCGTAACCTAAGCTCTGATATCACATTGTAACGACTACAAATTATCAACCCGGAAATACTGAAATTTTTTTGAAAATTTTTAAAACTTTCATCCTACTCACATGTAAAATTAATTACGTAACTCTACCATAATAATAATTGGTTTACTAATATTCATCAAGATTTAAGATCATCAACCACATGATTATAACCCCAATGGTATTCCAGTAATTCAAACGCACTCTTTAATACACACACACACACACATAACCACCCTCTTCTTCTTCTTCTTAAAATTTTATCTAGCATTTATTCATAAATGCTTAATATTAGATACCAGGGTCTCTCTAAATAATTGGATCATTACATAGCCTTATCATAAATCACTTTCAAAAACAAACACATATACTATTCTCTTTTATAATTATTACCAAAGGAACCATAATAAATCCTGTGAGTTCACATATCCAAACATAATTCCAAATTCCCAATTGCATCCTCTTACTTATATATTCTTATGGGGTCTTTTTATCCACCATCATGTTCGAACCCACGATTTCCTTTTGGTTATTAGTATTTTCATTCAATGGTAGTTGTATGTATTGAATCCAACTTTTGTTAGTATCCACATATTAATCATTCCCATGATATTATTCATATACTAACTAAACCGTTATTAAAATAATATGTGAGGTGTAATTTACTCTATTCATTAGTTTATATATATGTTAATACAAAAACACTAACTCTACAATCATGGTAGTTAGTATCACTAATTTATTTGTTACCACCTCTAGTGATCATATGTAGACCGTGCCATACATACGCTATCCTTCATCATGGACCTAGATTCTGAGCTCCAATTGATACGCTTCGATAACCCCTAGATGTCCAATAGTAACAAAGTAACCGTTATAAGGATTGCAACACTTGGAAACAAAGATAAAGATGATATTGAAGGAGATTTCTATCGGACCCTAAAATCATGTTGGCTATAACCTTGACGGATTATTAGAGGTAATTCAACATAGTTCGGAGAGCTATCAAAACTATTAATGCTTCACTCCTTAATTCTATACAAATGGATTGTTTCCAGTGATGTCCATGACACCGCAACATGCAAAGTATACAATGTGTTAACTGACAGCAGACTCAACCGATGTTATGGAAAATTGAGACTTAACAACTATAAACCGGTTACTACGATTTACCCAATCTGAGAACGTTGACACGTTGAACACTAGTGATGACAAGTTTAACGTTAAGAATCAATGGAATGGTTAGCAGAGGTTTTGATTCCTATCAAAATTGATGGTTTGAAGTAATTTTATTCATAAAAGGCTTGTTACCAACCTCCTATTCAAAACCTGTGTTTCTCATTGAAACAAACATTTACTTCAGATTTATGATTCTAGTGTTAACGTTTGGGAACACTATAATTTCGATTTCATAGAATTATTATTATTATGCCCCTTTCCAAGATGTGAGAAGGGATGAAACCGATCCATAAATAAGAGTTTACAGAAGTAATCATAATCATGTCAAGATATTTATATAGAGATTTTAATCCTATGTCAATATAGTCTCAGGGGTAAGCTATAGGCTTCAATTCTTTATTTTTCCCAGTCAACACATTTCACATGTGTTCAATTAAGTAGGATTAAACCTCGGGATATATTTTTAGAGAATCGTTCTTCGCACATCGTGTACAAAAGATTGATCTTGGGATTTGACCAATTATTTCATAAAAGGAATTCTATTAACAGAGAATTTGATTTGACAATAAACATATACGAAGATTCAATCCTTTGTATTCTAAACATATTATAGTTTATATAAAACTATGTAAACCACGGAGATTGACCAATGATTAGGTATTAGAGTAATGTTTTAACAAATTAACCGAGTTCAATCCCAATATCACGATATCAGATCCTAGATAAAGGAAATTTGAAACAAGGATCATGTCATTGTTATCATTTTTTAATAAAAATTGTAATTATATACTAAAAGAAACAGTGATTGCATACTATCAAGAAGGTTTAGATCTCGAAATGAGGTCGACTCCATATGATATTTACTCGTTTCCTTCTTATTACATTAATTGTTTTTCAATAATGTACCATTTTTCTATGTAAAATGCTCAAGGTCCTGTGTCAACACAGCAACCACATATATTATGTAATTATTTTGACATATTAAATTTTGATTGAGATCGATCCTTACAAAAAAACGTAAGGAACTTCAAAAAGATCGATCCAAGTGCATCTATGCCCAAAAATCCTTGTGATGTAGGTATATAGGATTAAATCCAAAACATAAATGAACAAGGGTCTAACGTCTGCATTAAATAAGGTTGCATTTGTTTAGACTCTATGTAACACATAGATCCACTAAAACTTAGTTTACTTCATTGATTCAATATGAATTAATTCCAATATCTAGACTTGGAAGATCAACAGGGAAGATAATGTACTTACAAGGTTTCGATTTGATATGGTTCAAGCCACCTATTACAATATTATACTAAAAAATAATTTCCATAAATCCCATAGGGATTTACCAAGTTAAATTGAAACCATAAATAAAATTTACCCAGGGATCCATCGATTTTAGCATACTTAAGCAGCATTCCAATATACCATGAAATTTATAGAAAACAACAACTATGAAATACCCATAATAAAAGACATTGATTACCATTTTCCATTCGATATTTGAAAACAAAGATTCAAACTTCAATATGTTTCCTTCATAGCTTAACGCATATGTTAAGAAGAAAGAGAAACACAATCATTTTGGAGAACAAGAAAACACTTTGACGCCATTTACAATTCATAAATTTATACCAATGAAACTAATACTTACTTGATAGAAATGGTGAAGACTACTTGGTGAATCAGTTCCTCCCAACCATAGAAGAGAGCAGCACACCGGCTAGCCTAAATCCACCCCTAATCTGGATCACCACCATGCACAACAGAACTAGAAAGAAAAACTTGAACTCAACACTCTCTCTCGGGGTCTGTAACAAGCTCAGTGATGGACTTAACTCAAAGAGAAATACTCAACAATGTGCACTCAAAGCCACAATTTCTCCATGCACAACACATCATCATGTGCTATCTCAGTGCACCAATTTATAGTTTTTTCCCAGGTCTTGTGCCATCCCAATCAAATCTCAATCAATCCTTCAATCCCTATGATTTAGGATCTTGTCTTGTAGTTGAGCTTTTAGATTGGATTTGATGGGTAAGATATGTCTTGCTTGCATTACAATTGTTCTTTGTATCATGGTGGTGTCCCCTCATTCAACTGAATTCTCCAAGTGTCTTTTTATTTTATCAATAATAAAAATAATAATTGTTGTGCAAAGTATCACTCACACCTCTTGTGAGTATTTTTGAGTTCTTAAATAACTCTTACAAAAATAATTGTTTTGAAATATTTTCACAAATATTAAATAAATAAATAAAATACATATATATATATATATATAGATATATAGATATATAGATATATGATGAATTATTGGTCACATACGATAATATGCAGAGTTGCATAGAAGGTGTATTATGTTTACAATGTGTCTTTATTTATGTATTTCATTGCTCAAATTATGATATTACTTCATTATAATTTTGTTTATAATAAGAAGGATAATACATATTTGCTTTATTATTACCTATTCGGTTTTAATTTTGTTAATGATATTAATTTTTGAAATCATATAACTTGAATATATTTGATGATTTTAAGTAATATTTAACACTTCCAAGTAAAATTTTGGAGTTTTAAATTTTCTCTTACCCACATGATTGAGTTTCTAAATTTTTTGTTTGGATATTTAACAACATTGAATAACTTGTTGTATTTGCAATTAAGGTGTGGAAGTTCTTAAAAAATATGTCTCATATATGGTCATCTAGATAGTCATTAAGATGGGTTTGAAAGATTTATGTATAGACATTTCACAATATTGATTAAGTAGTTCTGTTTGCAATTAATATGTGGAAGTTCCTATACACAATTTCTCCTAGACAGTCATTAAGATCATCAAAGATATCATAACAGAACATGGCTACATATCAAGTTTCCTTAAATAGTCTTCCACACTCTAAAATTCATGAGAACTTGCCTGCCTGATTGGGAACCCTTGCCATTAAAACGAACCATAACTATCTACCTTATTATTTTTGACATGCTGTAAACAACAAAAACTATATATGTAATAAGCTACATAACCCTGATACTGTTTCAAAAAAGAAACAAGGACTATTAAACTTGATAATCTTGGGCATGAGGAACCTGGGAAGGACGTGGACCCGAATCTCTTTGATGAGTAGTAGCCTCAGGTTTATTTGTTGAAGGAAGTTCAAAGGTTCCTCCTAGCCTTCGCGCAATCCAAATGACCACCCCCATGAGGTGAGCATTCTACTCCTCCAGGGTTTCGATTCTCTTCTTCAATTGGATAAAATCCTTTTCTTTTGGAAGCATTTCCTAGGCGACCATTCTTTTGGTATGCCAATGCAACTCTAGGCCCTGTAGAAATTTGAATTTCACTCTATGTTGTATCCCAAATATGGAATAATCCTCTACAACCACTTCTCTGCATCGCCATCCTCCTCATAAGCCCTGGAAATTTTTATCTCTAAATCCACAACAAACATTGCTTCCTATTCCTCCTCCAAAACCTCATCATTGTATAAGTCTACAACTTCCATTGTTGTCTTTCCATCCTGCTTCGAGCCAGCAAGAGAAGGACGGACATTCCTATCATTGGGCTCCATTACAATATGTATAGGGGGTGCTAAATTCCTTATCACTATGACACAAATATTTGTTTTGGAGAGAGTGGAGCCAGAACTGGAGAACCAGGGCACTTCATTCCCAATGTATATCGTATTGCACCTCATGATCCCAAATGCCTGTGTTATAGGTCAAATCTGCACTTCTCCGTCCATGATCACATTGCTCTGTCGATCACACAAAAGGACATTGTGGATGGAAGAGCTAGGTTGACCCTAGATGAGTTACTGCTGAGATCACACATCTTCAGCTGAAAATATATATTTTTTCTGCATATTTCAGTGGATGTGCGCTACTCTTATAAATGGAAACCCGCGCACATATCCTAAAGGTGCGCAAGTTTCACTATAGACAACCCGCGTACATATCCTAAAAGTTGTATGCGCTAGTCATTAAGAGCACTAGTTGTGCACCATGCGCAGGTTTGCTAGTGTCAAACCGGCACACATCTTAAGATGAAATGAAAAAATATATTAAGATTACGAATTTGGATTAGTTGAAGTTGGTTCTGCAACTTCCCTAACCTCCCAATTCAACCACCCCTCGAATCCAACTTCCTACCTTGTCCCATAAATACAAGGAGGAGCCATGAGAGAGGGACCTAGAAGGAATACTTTAATTGTTGTTATGCTGGAGGAATTCCCAAGTCATTTTGAAGAGCAGGAGCCCAGGACTCGGTTGCGGAAGTGTCTGGACAGATCAGGTATATCTGTACTTATCTACATTTATTTGACAATAAAAGGTGGAAATACCCTTCCCATCCTAAATTGAATGTCTATTGGATTGAATGTTCATTTGGTTAAATATATGATTGTATTTGATGTTAAGTTGTTTATGATTTCATCATATTTATTCTAGTCAAGATACGTTGAGGAAGGTTAACATTGTGTTGCAAGTTCGTCATAGCGGAGGATCAAGCGAAAGCTAGGACCAGCCATTGTTAAAAAAGTACAACTTTCGATATCTTGATCTCTTTCCATTTGTAGTAACTAATGCAAGACAATGAATGTATTTAACTGTCACCCAACCCAAGTTGGTAGTGTCGTCTCCCCACTATAAGGTATTTTTTCTGCACAATAGACCGGTGACTCTGCTGGGAAGTAGCCAGTTGTTTTTTCTGCTCTAGGAGACCTTGCTAGGTTTTCTTCCAATTTATTCAGTCTTTTATTTTCTGAGAGGTTTTATAGGTCATTTTTGCCTTTTATTTTATCTTGATTCATCTCAATCTGCTTCAGCAAATCTTTTTGTTTGCTTAAGTCCCTGTGCACTGGTTTGTTGTACTCACAGTAGCGCATTTTCTGTCATGTACGCTAGTTTCCCTGAAACACAATAGTGCACTTCCTCTGGCAGGCGCTGGTTTTTATACCACACAGTAGTGCACATTTTTTGTAGGTTCAAGCCTTTTACTAGGGTTTGTTTACAAGTTGGGGGATCTACTTCTAGCCTTTTGCTTTGCTTCTTTGACTAACTACTGAGACTTGTATGTCTTTTTTGAGTCTTTTTTGCCTCTCTGAAGTCCTATAGATTGCTTTTGCTTACTTCAACACTTGTATAAGGTGTCTTTTCTGCTTTTTTAAAACCTTTTTAAGGTTGTGCGCTACTCTCTGCTAGACATAGCTGCACACTTTTTTCCCTAGATGCTTGTTGCAGTTATACAGACATGCATTTTCAACGCTTGTTTGTTGTAGCAATAGTAGCGCACTTTTACTGAGTCTTGTCCTTTTGTGATGGTTTGATCCCAGTTTAAGTTTTAGGGTGGCTTTGAAGAGTTGTTAGGTCCAGATACCTTCTGAACATCTGTTCAGATCAGTCTGAGTGAGTTAAAGCTTTCTAGTTAGCTTTTCCTTTGAGTCTGAGTGTTGGTAGGGTTGCTTGTGGTTCGCTTACCTACTCCTTTGTTTGGTAAGTATTTTCTTAGGTTTTGGTGCTTAGGAGCAGCCTTTTTAGGTTTGGCTTTCCGTTGCATGCATCTCTTTTCCCTTTTTCTTTTACACTTTGTTCCAAACCTTGAGTTTGTTCATTGAAACAACTCGGTAGGTGGAGTCTTTCTCAAGTCTTTTGATTTGATTGTTTTGAGCCATTAGGTTGTTTTTCCCTTACTCACACTTTGTGTTAGGTCTTACTTGATTCCTTTTTCAAGTTCATTTTCTGTTACAAATATTAGAAAAGACAAAAATTGAAATTGGTAGCTTAGTAGTAATATTTATCATCTTTTTCGAAGTAGCATAAATCATTTGCTTTGAAAAACTAAAAGAAAATTACAAAAAAAATATTTAGGATTGCCTAGTTTCAGTTTTGAAGAATATAAATGAAAAGAAAAGAGTTTTTGTGAAGTTTCAGGGAAAAAAACTAAAATGCCCATTTTTCAGGGAACTTTTATTAAAATCAGTCTAAATTCGGTAATTTTGATTATGCAATTTCTATAATTGAAATTACCTGTGTTGGACTAAATGTTGGATTATAGAACTACCCAAATCATCAGAATAATGATTTGAGCACTCAAAGTTGCAATTTTAACAATTCTTCCTTTTCCATATTCCGGCGGGTAGGGGGCGATTTGGTTGTTGCATAAATTGCGCCCATTACAGTCTATCTAGGGTGTCCTGTGCTCGCTCATCCACCATTACTCTCCATCCCACCACCATCATATAGTTTTTGGCATCCAGTAACCTTAATGATGATGCATGCTATGGGCCTCCTCCTCGACTAATGAGCAGTCAACCTCATCATGAGACGTGCGGGTCTCCTCCTCACAGAGTGGCAAGGCAAAGCGACAACAGGATTCCTCCAAACTATACACGCCATCTGGGATCTATGGTGCACATCGTTAAATATATCGAAATAAAAAAATATGCAACAGAATAATTTGATACATGCCATTATGATAATTATTAAATTGACATTTGTTTATGCTACCTAAATAAATAGGTAAGAAATTAACCTTTTAATTGTGCATTGTTCAAATGGATTGAAATCTTATTTATAACTCTACGAAACTTAAACTGGCATTTAATAGACACAATAATCATGCCTTTTCGAAATTTAAATTGGCATTTAATAGATGCAATAATCATGTTTTTCAAATTATAACTTTTACTTATGGAATTGATAACCAAATTTGTGAAATCAAAATCACATTTTATGAAACGAAGATCACACTTTTTAATCAAAAATATCAGTTTTGTAATTGAGAAACACACCTTTTTGAATTAAAAACCTCAGTTTCATAATCAAAAAATGGAATTTTTAAATTAAAAATTACACTTTTCGAATAAAAAATTGCACTTTTGGGATTCAATATGAATAAGAAATTGAACTTTTGGAATTGGAAATTGCACTTTTTGGTTTCTACACTTTTTGCACCTGGTTCTTGCTCTTTAGAAAGGGTGTTTCTGGACTTTTTTAGTCTAGATTCTACGTAATATATCCAAATTTAATGAAATGGGAATTTCAATCTCTTTTCTTCTCCTCTTCATTGTTCATTTGTTTCTAGCAACATCTTTTAATATAGCTACCTTGGAAGGCTAACCATCAAACAAGCCTTTTCGTCTTCCATGGCTTTTGGCTCTTGGAAAATTTATTTCAAACTTTGCCAAAACTAATTTTTTATTCCAAAATTAAACAAAAATGTGAGGATTTTAATTTAAATACATTTATAATCAAGTAACAATGAAATTCAAAATTTAATATTCTCAACTCACCAATGGCGACAATATGACATTGTCTTATTAATTGATATCATCAACAATTTCCTCAACATCTATCAACCTCATTTCATTATTGTCACCATGTTCCTCCACATCACTTTCATTAACTTCATTTTAGCTTCTTCTTTTCATGTAATTCCTATTTTTATGATTTTGAATTATTGAATTTGAGCCTATATCTCCACAACTATATTTTATTTGAAGGATAATTTAATTTTCATTTTATTTTTTATAATTATTGAAAATATTAAAATATTAAATAAATAAACAAATTTATATACACTTATAATATTTTATGTCCATTGGATGTAGCTTGGGTGGTTGCGAGGAATGATTGTTACCCTCCCCACCCAGGTTCAATTCTTGTAAGTGACATGATGCTCTTGTTGAGACCCTATGTACTGACTATGTAATTCTAGCCATACCTTGATTCTTCAAAATAGCAGATGTTGGCGTTTCTCCACTTGAAAAAAAAAAACCTCTTTCTATTAAGTAAAGGTATATTAACCATACACAATTATTAAACCGTATTTTCTAAGCAATTTTTATGAATTTTTCTTTTAATTACAATTTAGGGCTGGTGCAAGGTAATGATACCCAATTATGACACGTTAGTTGCAATGACATTCTGGAAAAACAGAAATATTATCATTAAAATCAATTATTAGAGGTACCTACAAAACTTTTTCCGATTATGTGTAAAAAGATGAAACGTAGAAAAACGAATGACCTTCCGGAATATATAACTTTTATTTATGGAAAAGTGGTATAACCACCCCAAAATGTCATTATTCGAAGATTGGTATGTTATTTTTTTTCTAAAACATAATGTACATGTTTTTGTTGACCTACCTATTTGCTATGTAAATTTTCAATTTATGAGAAAAAAAAATATGTAGAGGCGTAAGCAACAGACAAATATTTTGTAGAGCTATTTTTCCAAAATTTTAAAAGTTAATTTTATATTTTTTTTTAATTACTAAAGTCAGTGAAGCCCTAAGAGGACATGGTCAAGTTTTAATCCACCATATCATGGTCTAAAAATAATCAAAATGCATTTTTTTTTTCAGGTTGTAGGTATTTTCGTGCTCTTATGTGGGTTCTTTTCCGTTTTTGAAATAGGTAAGCCAATCAAAAGTTATAGGCCAAATAAACGACCTATGTTTTTTACGAATTTGACATGACTGTAGTTTAAAATGAATTGAAAATAACGAACAAGAACAGATCTATTCAAAAATTATATATTTGGAATCTGCACACAGAGCTCGACAAGTGTGTGCAATTGCATCTGCAGTGCACTCGTGGAGCTTATGCAGAACTAGCTATGAAAAACAGGAAGTTGCAGCGTTTGATGTGTTCTGCCATAAATCATAGATAAATCAAACCGAGCCTAAAGGTGTAGTCCGAAGCTAATTCCAATCCTGCAAGGGCGCCAAAAACAATTTGAATTCAAACACACGCGCGCGCAACTACGCGCACGCACAAACATGCGTACGCATGATTGACAGTGCGCACGCATAGGTGCAAGCACGCGTCCTTGCGCGTACGCGCTATTGTATGCCTTTGTATGGTTTATTTAATTTCCTTTGTCAAGGGGATACATGAAGTTGATGAAGATGTGATGAGGAAGAAGATGTCGATGTTGGAGATGTTGATGAGGAAGGGGGAGATGACAATGATGTTGAAGATGTTGATGATGATGTTGATGATGATGAGATGATGGTGATGGTGATGATGATGATGATGACAATGGTGATGAAGATGACGATGAGGATGATGGTGATGATGATGAGATGATGGTGATGGTGATGATGATGATGGAAATGGTGATGAATATAATGATGAGGATGATGGTGATGAGGATGATGATCATGATGGTGATGAAGATGATCATCATCATCATCATCATCATCATCATAATCACCATCATCATCAACATCTTTATGATCATTGTCATCTCCCCCTTCCTCATCAACATCTCCACCATCATCATCTTCTTCATCATCATCATCTTCATCACCATCCTCATCAACATAAACATCATCTCCATCATCATCATCTTCTTCATCCTCATCACCATCATCATCATCATCATCTTCGTCATCATCATCATTGTCATCATCAACACCATCATCATCATC